>JXOV01004080.1:88675-102891 GCA_001014945.1 Clogmia albipunctata
AGAGAACTTGTTGTTGTGAAATTTGATTGATGGGGGGGGGGGGGGGGAGAGTCTCAATGTTCACCAACACTAACATTCCTTACAGGAATGTTAAAGGGAATTTTGGATTCATTGTTTTTATATAACTCATACAATTTAATATTTGTTTGAAGTACAAAAACTGATCTTGTTTGATGTACGAAATAGAATCTAAAAATTTGTGGATTTGTTAATAAAATACTTAAAATATTGTAAAGAATAGACTAGAAAAATATTAAATTAATTTCGTACACAAGAAATTAACTGTGATTTACAGCAATATTAGGCTTTAAGTTACTTTAAAATAGATATTGTAATTAAATTATCCAATTAACAATAAAAGTCAATTGATTCTCCTTTAATTTATCGTATAAGAAAATAGCAAACGTCTTTTTCTTTTAAAATTTTCCAGTCCTACATTTTGGACTAATGTAATTGACTAGCAGGTGTTAATTCAGCTTAATGAAAATTAATATTTCTTTCTTATTCCTGGCAAATGGCTATGAAAATTGGACAACATAATCAATTATCTTTGCAGCGTAAATTTGGCATATAGAAAGGCATAAAATGTGCCACCATCACGGTCCTGAATTCGGTCCTAATTTCGCCGCGAATTTCGCCATGGCAGCATATTTTCCGTCCAGAAGGAGCAAGTGTGTTGCTGTCGCAATTTTTCCGCTCATAAATTTCAGACACAAATATCGTAAATTTGATTACTTTGTTACCCAGTCCGTCATCTATTGTTATGGCGGTCGAGCCGAACTGACACACTCATTCCACCCACGTCTCCCAGCTACCGGTATTGTAGGCACACATTTCGCCCACATTAGGCCCTACAGCACATGAGACGTTCAGTGCAATGAACTGTATCCGAAATTATTCAGGAGCTATTTTTCAGAAAATCTTTTGAAAATATTATATTTTATAATTATTTATGAATGATTTATTTAATAATTAGAATTTATTTAAATATTTGTATTAAGAATCTATAAATAAATATTGTATTTAAATAGATGTTTTTCTTTATTTTGTTTAAAGAACTGGATAAATTATTTAAAAATATATCTTGTGATTCCATTGACAAACCTACTCGGAATATTCTTACTGATTGACCTATCATGACATATTGTATCATACCTCAGTATTACGTAAGCTTCAGCTTTAATTTTTCTTAATAACAACGGTAAGACATATTATAAAGAGCAAACTGTTTAAAAAATTAAAAATAAAGCAGAATCTTTTTATTATGACTCCATTTATAGTGCCCAAGCGCTTATAAAACAATATCAAATATAGAGCTCACTCTAAGGCCTAGTGGTAGCGTTCTCGAATACCTCCTCGGCAGGTATGAGTTCGAATTCTGGGTTGGCCGGAATGACTGGATCCTTTTACAATCTAGGTGTAATACAATATACTCTAGAACACTAGTAATACACAGAAAACAAATAGTCAAAGAAAAGTAAAATCACCTTTGGTTGAAATTGATACTCCCCATGTTCCTTATGGGAATTGAAAGGGAATCTATTATTATCTTTATTTATTTAAGCATCATTGACTCATAAGTCATCATGTATATTAACTGCATTTATTTAATATTGAAGATATTCCGAAAAGCAATTTACAAGAATATAATTTTTATAAATAGTTATGTGTGCTATAAGGGTGTAAAGTCAACTGTTTTTTAACGCGTGAAACATTCGGGCCAAAGGCAATGTTTAATCGTTTCCGAATTAAAAACAGGACTTTACACACGAGCAAGACACAACAACACTCCACTCATGAGCAATGAAATTTTTACAATTTCAAATTAAATTTCATTATTTACAAGGAAAATTAAAAAATTGACATGTTTCACAATTGTTTCAAGCAAAATCTTTGATTGTAAAGTTACCGTTAAAATTTGGATTTCAAACTATTATAGTTTGTTTTCCCTTAACTTCTTGGTCATAAGGCAAATTCCTATTTTATTGTAGCATGTAGCATTTGTTTGCTTTAATTCAAGTAAAATAAATTTTCATTTAAAGCAATATAAAGCTATTACTGTAATTTCCTTAAATTAGATTTATCTCTGATATCTACTATATGCAGATGGCTGTTTTTTTACTTCATTAAAATGCCTAATTAATAAAAAATGCCCATATAAACTTCGTATTTTAGCCTTAGGTTTGTAACGTTTTTGTGTCTAATTTAAGTTCGTCTATTGCACTGCACTCCTCATGTAAATTGCGATGGGTACGGTTCTAATCTAAATGACAGCTAAATTCCAGCCCCGTTTAGTGTGAACCACAAATTGGCCTAACTGGGTTGGATCGCTGGACAGATCGGCATAGATACTGCCCATCGTCGTCGTCGTTCAAACGTGAAAATCCATGAGTCATGCAAAAATGGAAAATTGAATTCGTGGCAGATCCAATTTGTGCGACAGCCGACCGCTTTTCTCTCTAGCTCAGCTTCAATAGAAAAAAAAAGTTAATACACTTATTTTATTCTTTAAAAACAGTAGGGAGGACTTTTAAATATAATTAAACTGCCTGAAATAGCATGTCTTATCGGATAAAGATTTTCGGAATTAAAAGTGTCATGCAAAAACCGTATTTATTTTAATGTTATTATTTTAATTAATTTCTTGGCCAATGTACATTTCAATTAAAAGTACTTTTATTATAACAAAAGAAGAATGAGTTATTATGTTAAACCGTAAAAACATTTCCAAACAAGTTTAATTAAAATTAAACCACATCTGCTTTTGAAATTTTTATTATTCTGGAAATAAAATGCAATGTTCAGCGAAAAATTAATATTTATTACTCTTAATTAGTGGACCAATTTTAATAAGCGGTTTTTAATATGAAAGTCATTAATAATTGATGCAAATTATTATTGCAAATTTTGAATACCATTTTTAATTTTACACTCCGAGTGAAATCACATTTTTACCCGTTTTTATTAATTAATTTAATAAACCGGTAATTTTACATGTGATATGAATTATTTATTTTAAAACAAAGTTCAAACGTTTTTATAATTACTACCAGAACTTGTGTGAAATGATATTTGCATAATATTTAATTATCTTTTATAATTGTTAACTGTTTTAATTTTTCACTCGAATGGAAATTAATTTCTGAAACTGTTCGTAATTTATTTAATCAACCAATAATTTTTTAGTAATACCATTTAGTTATCATTTTAAAACACATTTACAAATGTTTTTATCTCCCAAAATATGCAAAAGGTCTAATTTATGTTTCAATTATAACGGTTATTTTATCTTTATTTCAGGCACTTGTTTTAAATAATATTTCCATTAATTTCGGTTCAGTCTTTAATATCTTTGTTTTATTTGCTGAGACAGTCGATAATTTATTCCGGCAGTTAATTATTATTTTATTTATGAATTCGGGTTTACTTATTCATTGGGTAAAGGGCCCTGAGACTGCTTTTAAATGATTATTTACCTAGTTTGACTGGAATGTTTCACGCCATTTTAATTACCTTGAGCCCCAAACAAATACATAATAAAAAGACGCCAACACTTTTTGAAAAGGTATAAGAGGAAGAGGAGTCGAAAAGGGTAATAAATTTTCCCATCGCCACTTTTTGCCCGGTTTAGACTAGAGAATCGACTGAGAAAATCCCCTTTAATACTGGCAATTGAGGAACGTCACTATCTTCATATTTTACGTGGCCGTCAAGATGTTTGTCTTTGAAATTAAAACGGAATGAGAACAAGAAAAACAGTGTCTCTTGATGGGATTCCCGAAAAAAGGAATTTATTGTTAAATTATTAATAGCCCTTTTTAATTTTCCTAATGTTCCATAAAAATTACTTGTTTTTACGAGTGTTTGCGGACTGGGATTCAAATTGCCTGCACCGCACTTGATTGTCGTCTGGAGCTGGCCTTTTTTTCCTTGGCAATTATTTTTCCTCCTCCATTTGGCGGCCAGGCATTTTTTTCGGGTTGGCTTCTTTTGAATACTTTTCGATCCAAGGTACTATTAATTGCAACTCATTTAAATAACTAATATATTTGGTAACACTACGAGCATTTCGAAAAGTTATTTATATGAATGGTTTCCAAATGTAAAATATATTTTACGTTTTTCTCTATTAAAAATTTGAGCAACTTTCTATGCCTATACAAATATTATAATCTACGAATAAATTTTCGGATAAATACAGTGGAAGCTGCTTATTTAAAACACTCCGGTACCAAGGCGATTTGTTCGTATTAACCGATTGATAATGAAATAATATATATATATATATTATATACTTGGAAAAGTTTATTTATAAATTAACAATTGTTCAATTTATATTTAACTTGTAAAATTAAATTGTTAAAATTTATTGTCAAGGACATGATATGTTGAACATTAATTCTTATACGGTAATAACGAATGAAGAAATGGATGTAAAAACAAAATGAATTTAAGAATATATCGTACAATTAAAAATGATTCCGTGTGTATTTTAAAATTATTATTGTATATTATTTCACACTAATTGCATAGAGAGCTTTTTTAAATTTTTTTTCTTTACTCTTTTAGTCGATTAAATGTACAAAGGGGACATATTCAATATTGGTGTAAATAAAAGTAAACAAAAGACCGAGTTCTAACTCGAATATTTTCTAGCAACTCTTTCATTGTAGTTATATTGACCACAGTATGTACGTATTATCCGATGTGTTGTTCGCATTAAGTGATTGATTTCGTATTAACAGTGTTTTTAATAAGCGGCTTCTACTGTAATTGTTTTAGAATAGCAATTTTTGGTACAAAGGATTAATTTTTAGTGATCTGATAGTATTTTTAATGTATTTTGAAAAGAGTCGTAGAAGTAAAGCTTAACAATATTATTTTGCAGATAACTTATTATTTCATTTAAAAAACATAACCTTAAATCTTGCTTCCTAAATTAAGCCCAAAATAAGTAATAGGTATTCAAATGAGCTGTGCCCATTTTTCTTTGGCTTTGGGGTTTTCTTTTCTTCTTTGGAAAAAAATACTATGGGACAATATTACACTAAGATTGGGGGGAGACGAATGTAATTGTCGTCGCCTTCTCCCATCGTTGTCGGTCGTCGTCTGCCTGGTCGTGGTTCTGGTTAGTTGGAGGATTTAATGAAAATTCCGACCATTTTCCTCGACTCATTTCCGAAACTTTGATTTATTACCCGCTCGATTTTCATGATATTCAAATTCCACATAAACTCATGCGAAATAGAGACTGCAAAACCAGTCAAGAATCCGTCCATTCATTATATAAGTGAGGAGCAGCAGCAGCGCCATTAATTTATGACCAGTTCAAGCCCATACACACAATTTTAATATGAATAATGTCGCAGATGGAAGACACAAGTCGAATAAATTTAATTATTTATTTGTATCTTTGCTAATGATCTCCGAGCTCAAGCGAAAAAGTGATTTGCAATTAAAATGTTCGGAATGCTATTTTAATGGCTGAGTCGTGGGTTACGATCCCAAATAATTAGCACCATCCCGAAGCCATCCATCACAGACGCACATGCATTCCAAATGCAATTTATTCGGAAATTAATGCCTTGGGAGGTCGCCTCAAATCATATTAATTAGTTTTGTCAAAAATCAATTAACGCCCATTCTAATTCCGAAAGCAATTTATTATTGTTTTAAATCTTAATTAGTTTTCGTGAGAAACTGAAAAGAAAATCATTGTTGGTGGATTTATTTATATATTAAATAAGTGAATTATATTTATTTTAATATGATTATTTATAAGACTCATTAAAAGACATGCCACAGGTGAAGAACATAACAATACTTTGCAAAAACTTCTGGAATTTTTGTATATTGAAATTTGAAATTGTTAGAAAAATCCCATCAACATAATTTAAGTAAATAATATATTCGAACGTTTTTCCCTTTTAAATTTATATGCAATATCAAGACATGTGTGCATGTGGATACTGTGACTTTTGTACTTTTGATTTTATTGTGTGGAAAAGCGAGCGAGTTTCGTCATTTATTTGAATAATCTACCAGAGCAATATCGCATTATAGAGATCACAGCAGAGCAGTTTTTATGCTGTTTAATTGATATCAAAATTTGGACAGCGGCTGTGGTTTTTTTTGTTGGAAATGTTGCTTCATCATCCTTAAAGGCCGGAAACTTATCAGACCAGTTTTCGTATTCTATACTACTGCTATTCTTGTTCTCCTGTGAAATTGTCATTTTTGCATTTGCGTCCTTGTTCCTCCAGACCGTTGATATAGGGTCGACGTGACAAAATTTAACCTTTGCAAGGGCGCCGCGGACTGGAAAAGTTTGGGAACCCCTGGTGTATATTGAAAAGTGTAAAAATCCTATTCAATTCCAAAAATAAAATAAAAAATATATAAAGGAATAGTGACCATAATATGAATTTGTTTCAATGGAAATCTGATCTTGTCTTTTTTAGACTAATATATGTTAGGATATATTATATAAATTCGAACTTATATAGAAATCGCGATGAGAACTGCTGATTCACTTTGCAATACTACATTTATATTTCTTTTTTGGCAGTCATATCAAAGCCTAGGGTTACAAGCACAGAGAAATTGATACACGTGTATTGTTAACAAATAGAATATTTTTCTCTCTGTTAGCGCAAAATGAAATAAAATTGAAGTTTACAAAACTCGTCACAGATCAAAGACATGGCATCATGGTTTGGTTTTTGATTTGACGGAAGAGCGACTACAGCACAGGCCACTGTTTGGGCCCATTCACCGCCCCATCTATGAATTAGCTTAATATAATCTGATAAGATTCTTGATCTAGATGTCGTTGGGTTCCAGAAGATCTTGAAAAATGTAACTTCCTAAATATTTGAAGCACTTTTGTTTGATTAACCTTCACATGTCCCCTTTCAATGAGCATCTCTTACATTTGCTTTTGTCTGTCAGATTTATTTTGTGGGAATAAAATCCAAGAAGGCATGGCGCTTCTTCCCCCAAAGGGCCACACCTCTTCTTAGTTTTCGTCTGTCCAGCTGGATCTGTTTCCGACTGTTGTTAAGATTCTGTACTTGCCATAGTTGTCTTGTTACTCAACAGTCTGCTCTATCAATCCAATCGATTGTAATTTTCTTCATGGTCTGACTCGTGAGCAATGTTTGACGTGGTTTGGCAGGTTGACTTGGAATTTAGCTCCTGCGACTCCGCCCACACCTAGCTGGATTGTTTGCAATTGCATTGCCCCACTCACCTGAGTGACCAAGGATCTTTACGATACTTAATTTACTTTCCTTCGATATGTTAGGTATGGTACTGGATAGTGAATGGAACGAGTTGAACAGAATACTTGGACGGTTCGATAATGGCGATATAAGGATCATCGATAATGAAATAAAATTATATCAAGATAACGTCGTAATTTCATAAAAACAACGATAGGCAGGATATGATTCAAGAATGGAAAGAAATCACTTATTGATAGAAGTAGGGTAATTTTGTGTCTTTATAAGAGACAGCCATTGAAACGGCAAAGAGCGATTATTAGAAATAAAAGTTTGGAAAAGCTTCTTCCAACAGTGTCAAAAAAAAATAAGCATGGAAAGGTTCTGCCCATAAACCTATAGTGGTAGTGAAATGACTCAACAACCGTTGCCGGTCTAGGTCTAACCAATTTTCTTTACGTCATCGGAGTTATCAAATGCCCTATCCATTCATTTGTCAATCTTTCACAATTGACAATCGAATGGCATGTTTTACGAATCATTATTTGTTATGATGTGATTAGCACCATGAACAAATGATTCTATATAGAGCGTATTAATTGACAGGTTTCTGCCACCGAAATAAAACACACTTATTACGAAGAAGACCATCTCTTTCACACTTTTATCTGTATCCCTTCATTGAACAGCAGCAAAGTACTAGTATAGGAAAGACCCGGTTTATCTCTTTGATTCTATGCATTTCATTCAAGCTTTGAAAACCTGCATAAATTCGACCAAATAATGTTGAAGACAGTAGTTGTTCGAATTTTCAGGCCGGTGTTAATTTTTGTTAAATTTATTTTAAACTAATATTAACCACAGAATGTTGTTAGTAACGAAATTCGATACGGTCTGATCTTAACTTGAACCGCGGCCCTCTCAAGTTGAATTTTGTGCAACGCTTTAACCACTGCGCCTCCCGGCCCCTGTTGTTACTATCAAACTTTAAAATATTGTTGTGTCATTTCCACATAACAAAAAATGTTAATTTAAAAAGATACGAATGGCCAATGTCTTTCAAAAATTAGATTGTTAGGGCAGGTCATCAACTGCCATTTGTTCTTATATAAAAACTCCCACATAACATCAATGGAAAGGATCTGACTTCATAATAAATCCAGGAGCCTAAATTACGTTCAACGGTTTGCAAATACCTCAATTTGCCTTTATTTCTTCAGATCAATCAAAGTCTCGTTTGAATACAATTTTAATTTAAAAGAATTTTATAACAGACACAAATCTAAATGTAATAAGCCCTTATAAATTGAATACATTACTTCACGTTACCCTCTTTTAAATTTGATAAACGCTGACCTTTGAACTTTGAGACTCTTCTCAATTTTCCGTTATCAAGTAAGAATGTACTTATTCAAAAGATGCTGAATTGTTGTGATAATATTTACAGCATAAATATACTTAATTTATAACGAAAAAGTAAATTTGAATCGAATATAATTGAATCGATTGGCAAATAATTGAAATGGAAAACATAACAAGAATTCAGTTTGAAACATAAATTACATTAGAGTGAGGAGAGGACCAAGGAAAGCTTTGTGTTCGTGTTGTCTGCGAATCGATTTTGCGATTTTTCATTCTGACATCTTATCAGCTGAACAATTCGAGTTGAGTCTTGTCGCTGTCTTCGAAAAAATAGACTACATCAACCGGAACCATCTCTCTTTCGCTCTGTGTGTCGCAATGTTATTTATCTGTTCCATTTAATAAAATTGTATTGCGACAAGACAATCTTATCTTTGCCGCTTTGCTCTGGAAATAAATACAATATTTATATCTGTAGATATATATATTTTGTATATTTATATATATATATATATATAAAAGACGCAAATGGTATAGACAGATCGTGCTGGGAATTTGCAAATAAAAATTCATCACTTGCCGTTGGAATATAATAAAATTATCATCACATTGAAACATTTATAGACGCCATTTATTGGAGGGAATAGATTTATCGGATTGATTTTGGCGAAAGCGTAAAAGTGGGACATTAAATGATAAATTGAATCAAGAGCTTATCCACCAAAGATCTTTCTATTTTTTCCGTTTCTATTTCTCTCGATCCGAGATGCAAAACTGGCACATTTTAATGCAATTAATCGTTGACCCAAATCACGTAATTCTAATTATTATTTTTTGGTCCTTCGTTTTCCATTTTATGACAACACTCATTTGAATACTCTCCCAAGCTGTCGAAAACCGTTTCATGTTTACATGATTTGTGTAATAAAATGTATGGATTACGATATAATTATCGTATTATTATTATGCTTTATTATTTATTAAATAAACTTTTTGTTGTTTAATATATATTTAAGCTTTTTAAAATTAATAATTATTTAGGTCAATAAGATAATGTTTCATTAAACACTAGGATATTTTAGAGCCACAAGCGTAGCGAGTGCTTTATTATTATTGTTTTTCTTTTTTTTCATTCTTTGGTAATGGATGGGGTGGACGGGATGTAGAAAGCTATATCTTGTTTATCTTACTTGCACATAGGAAATATCATTTCTCTTTCAATTCAATCGTTAATTTCAAATTAAAACAATCCGTGATGTTGTGTATGAAAGAGAAATTCGATATGTGCATCTCTTTTAAAACGGTATGTTTAAATTTATATATTCGGTTATGTTGGGAAATCTATTACAAATACAGTTCAAACATACACAACGGAACTGACGTCCATATAAATTTGTTGGATTTCTTTCAAGGAGGTTACAGTTTGATAGTAAAGAAAATCACTAGTACTTTAATAATATATTTCGATACAAGTGGTGAAATAAACTCATTTACCTATTTTGATGAACGCAGTGAGTTCAAAATACATGGTAAATTCGTGCTGTAATAACCTATTTTACAAAAGTATTGAACGTTATTTTGTGTAATTCTGATACAAATACTAGTTTATCAATAATTAATATTAAAACCGTTCACAGCGGTTATTTTCCAATTGTGGAACATCAACTCACAACGGAATTTTCAAATTAAAATATATAAATAATAAATTTGGGTTTTGACAACAATATGTAATGACGTTAAATTGGTGACAAGTGTATTATAAGAGTTAGATGGCGATAAATCTTAACGAAATTCTCAACTTTAAGTATTTCCATAATAAAGTGTAGAGATTTGGTTATGACAACGATATTTAATTTCATTAAATTGGCGAATAAAATACGTGAAAATTTTGAAATATTACGGCATGCGTGCTGTAAAGTAAACCGTTACAGAACAAATTTGCGTTAAAAAGAGATTACTTTTCGATACGTAATTTCATAAAGAATTCTTCACAGCACTTGTACTATAAAATCGTCTTTGACAGAACAAATTTTAGAGTCATAATTTTGTGGAACAAAAAAGCAAATTTACGAGATTTGAGAAACGAAATGGAAATAGCTTTCAAATAAAATTCTTTCAAATTTCAATCGGATTCGGTATTAGTATGAATTATATTAAAATATTTCTTGAATAATTACAATCACAAAGTTTCTCTTGATAACTTTTAATCTGCGCAAATTACGAAAAAGAAATATTTTGTCACCACAATTTTTTAAAAAATTCAGTCAAAAATTAAGAACAACCAAAATTAAAACAAGTATTAAAATGAACCTCTTCTCTGTTTTTGCAGGATCGTCACGTAAAGAAGGACACAGTGAACGGGGAACCGATTATGGATCCGTCCCAGGACTATTTCCTGCTGCTGGGCTACCAGACAGCCACCCATACGGTGCTGCGGTTCAGACGGAAACTGGACACGTGTGACACGATGCACGATAATCCCATTACGGTAAGTCAACGTCCTCCTTCTCATCCGTTCGACCATCCAGCTTCAAATACCTTCCAATTTCAAAGTCTCTCGATTTCGTCTCATGATTTCTCTACTCATGCTGGTAGTGGTGGAAAAATCGCATCTGGTCGGATGTCGGTGCCAAAGAACTGATGTAATCTTATGGCTGGGAAAAGAAACTTTTAAAGTTCTTCTCAGTTTCTGACTGAACTACATATAGTGAGGACTTGGACAAGATTTAAAGCGTCAACTTTGAGCGCGATGTCCCTCCACTAAAAGACGAAGAAATGTCGCCCTAAATATTGGGATTTAAAATAAGTTCTTAACTTTCTTTCTGTTAAGAACAGATTATAAGTTTTCTTTGGTTTTATAAGTTGCCTTCGTTTTTATAAGTTAAGTTACCAACATTTGGTCATTATTTCATTTAAATATTTAACAAAAAAGGCTTTAAAAGAGTTTTTTTTTATCAATTGAGATCAGTAGTTTTCTTATGATTGATGAATAAACCTGTGTTTATTCATATCTTCTTTGTATCTCTTTTAACAATTCGAAATTAAAAATAAATAAATAAAAGAATTGTGAATACTGAATACATTTCAAAAATATACTGTTAAATTTTGGTTCCTTTCAACATAATATAATAATTTATTCATTGTCTGATAAGTCTCCGGCTTTCAATGGAGACTTATCAGACAACATCTCGTATTCTATTCGACTGCTATTCGTTTTCTTGCTCTCCTGCGAAATTGTCATTTTTGCATTTACGTCGTTGTTCCTCCAAACTATTGATATGTAGTAAACCGAATAAGCCTCCTTAGAAAATTTAAACACTAGAATCCGTTTAATATTACTACACTTTTAGTGAGCATCCGTCTATTATGACGAATTACAAAATAAAGTTTTACATTAAAAAATCTTGCATAATAGACGGATATAACGACACAATTATCTTGATTAATAGGTTGGTACGACCGATTTTTAACAAAAAGTTAAAACTTGAATGATTTTGTTCCGTTATTGTGACAGAAAGAAGAGAGCAATTTCTTTCTCATTCTTTTCCATGATTCATATTGATTGGAAAAAAATTCTTTTAAATAAAGGATGATTTTGGTTTAAATTATATTACTTTCAAAAACTTATTATATCCCCTAATAAGTAGTTAAAAAAGCGGGAGGAGGAACTTTTCGCCATTTCTCATCGCCTTTAATAATTTCCTCTTCTTTGTGCCAATTTATGCTTCCATCTCTGGTGCTGCTGTCGCCCATTCCCATTGAAGTTCGTCTTCCTCAGTACTTTTTCTTCTTCCTCCTCTTTTTCCGCCATTTCATCCTCCTTTAGATAGTCGTCCCTATCCCAACACCAAAGAGACGTTCAAGTGTAATTTTATTAAAATCAATTTCAATTGAAATTAAATGGAGAGTGAGCGGTAAAAAGAAGACGAATTTTCAATGCGAAATCGGTGTGCAAAATAGAAATGTGTTTGTATGTAACTGTGTGTGTGTATTTGACAGAGGTAAATGATTCGGCTAAAAAGGTGTCACTACGAATCAAGTCCTTCCTGACTCCCAGAATATTATTATATGTATGTATACTTGGGTGTCCCAACCGAAAATCAATATTCTATTTTCAGTTTTTGCACCAGCTTAAAGTTGTTGGTTGAATTTCATTTGCCATTCACTAAAATGAACGGAAAATGTTTATTTGCTCGGAATTTAATATGATGTCTGCGCTCAAGGGAACGGAACTACAGATGAACAGAATGACTATTTGCTCTTTGCAATAATAGAAGACTTTTTATTTTCGGAAATAAAAAGTAAAGTTTGTGAATTAAGGGACTTTCTTCTTAGTGAAATTGTTGACTTAGCTATATCACTAAGGTATATTTAGGGATATTTTCCTTGTTTAAAATTATCCTGAATTCAGTGCGTATATTACATATTTTCGTATCAATAAATAAAAAATAAATTATTGTAAAATCCGAAATAAGTCGTATTTCGCTTTGAAATTTATTTACTTTGTTTAAAGTAAATTCGAGGAAAATCTCAATATCGATTTTAATATTCAATTTTGCAATTCCTTGTTTTAAGTGTATCATTTTTTCGTCAATGTCACTAAATTGAAGTTCACAAAAGGAGTAAAAATAATGCTTTTTTAAAGACAAAAGTTCACATTCATATATTCATTGATTGATTTATCATATCATACGTTGTTTATGAACTTGATTTGTTCTTATAACTTTTATTAAAACCAATTAAATAAAAAAAATTCGCATAAACCAAAAAAACTGGAACTGAAATCAGTTTAATTGGGTAACATACAAATTGTAATCATTACTTAAATTTCGATTATACTATTATTTGCACATTTCAGCCAAATTTTGAAGAATCGTCAGTGGAACAGATGTCTGTAATCATATCGAATTATCCGTATATTTACTTCAATTTATTTGACACAATGAATTTTACCTGACCATATACAGTGTGATATATATGGGCGGTTTGTAGAGAATTTAATAATCTTCATTTTAATATGGTTTGACTCAGATACATCGAACCGTTTGTTAGCTACGTTTCGTTATAGGCTAAAAACCCGCTATGTCAGAAAATATTACCCGTAACTGTCACTTTATTAGATGTCCAATTGTGCCCATATTATCATCCACAATGCAAAATGAGCCCAGTTTTCGATATCCATCATTACTTTATTTGAATTCTAAAATATTTTATACTATTTTGTCAATTTTTAAAATCACGGTTTTTAGACATTCAATGAGAACTACTGCCGGCCTGCTATGATATCGCGACCCAAATTTTCACAATTTTAAATATATTTCGGATTGTATAACTACCCTCATTAATAGAAAAAGGGAGTGCGGCTATAACGCTGACGCGGTTTTTCGTTTTTTCGCAATTTCGCAAAATTGATTAAACTATTTGCGAAACTCCCTTAACCTAAAGTTGTAATCTGTAAAGAGATATTCAGTATTCAGTATTCAGTATAGGCTTATGGGCCGGTCCGGCCCTNATAGAAAAAGGGAGTGCGGCTATAACGCTGACGCGGTTTTTCGTTTTTTCGCAATTTCGCAAAATTGATTAAACTATTTGCGAAACTCCCTTAACCTAAAGTTGTAATCTGTAAAGAGA
>JXOV01004081.1:1027-41513 GCA_001014945.1 Clogmia albipunctata
AATATAATAGCTGTTATTAGATTTAATAATGCCCCATCTTTTAAGTAAAAAAGTTGGAGGTTGTGTGACTGACTTCATGATAAAGACTGGCGATTAGTGCCGAATGATTAAAACCAATGTGTTAAAGAAATAGATCAATACAGTAAGGGGTCCAGTGTGTGTCTTATGTTTGGTGTATGCACTTTAATTGTGTGGAAGAGTATCAGTTCAGCATGACAATGATTTTTTTTTTTCATTAAATGCAAAAAGTTCTTTAAAAGGGTGTTCCTGATTTTAAAATCTGGTTTAATCGATGAGTGCTCTAACGAGAATATTATTGATACAGTGTATGGTGTTCTATTTCCCTAGTTGTATGTGTATAGACCAGGGGTTCTGAAACTGTGCGTCGTGGAAAGTATCAAGGGGCGCCGTGAATCTGTTTACCATTTAATATTATGTCCAGGATTTACTGGACTTTGTTTATTAGAACTTTAAAAATTAAAAAAAAACGCATTTTTTGCATGCCAGTGCCTAACAACGCACTATTAGCATCATTGAATATGTGACAACATGCAAAAAACCTCATAAAAGAGCNAGACAACATGCAAAAAACCTCATAAAAGAGCTGTGCCAAGAGATTTATTCCCTGCTTTTAAAAACTTTGCGTAGATCCCGAATATTACCCGTCACATCGATTAGTTGCTATCATGTACGAATAGTTCTATTTGTTCCTAGCTACAAGTATCTGTCATACTTCTATTATAGTTTGACAAATGAAACTAAGTACATGGACCTAATCATATGCATTTTCTTCACACATGAAAACCAGAATCTAACCGTAGCTTCACTCAGGACCGTCACAGGGGGTAGTTTCCTCAAGTTCAATATATCAGTTTTGAGAGCCAACTGATTATTCTCTAGCCTCTATGCCCGATGTCAATATCAGTATTCTATCGTTTAAAACAGTCTTCCAAACAGTCACTGCCTAAATTTTAACAAAATCGGACTTGTACTTTTTTTTTATTGTGTAGGGAAAGCGAGCATTTCTTCATATTGTTGAATAATTGAACAGAGCAATATCGCATTATAGAGATCAGTATTTTAAGGACAAAATTTCAATTTTTAATTTAATTCACACGTCAAAGTGAGTTCAAAAATTTTCCACTAGATGGCGAAAGTGTCAATTTGGTAATTTCCAGACACAATATATTTAAAAAATTTGTATGACAATAACATGTTGTGCTTCTAGCTGGCGCGCCATAAATGTTGTTTGTTCTCCTGTGAAATTATCAGTTTTGAATTTTTGTTCTTGTTCCTCCAGAACGTTGATATAGGGACGCCGTGGCAATTTTTCCTTTGCAAGGGCGCCGTGGACTGAAAAAAGTTTGGGAACCCCTGGTATAAACCCTTATTTAGTACTGGGGGTGTATTGTGTAACTTTTTTTTCTCTTCTCTCCTTCAGTTATTTACTGAACGAGAAGTGATAATAAAAGTTTCACAATAAGCACCCTGGTCTGTCTTCTTATTTTTTACGTCAAAAACAAATAAATATGCGAATTGTAAAAATTTGGTAAAAAACGAAAAATTTAAAGACAATAAGTAAAAATTGCTTATATTATATTAATAATTATTTATTAATAAAAAATTTAACGCAAGCATGAGTTTTTAATCAGAACGCATATATTTTAAGGGAAAAAATTAAATTTGTGGGTGAAAAATACAGTCATAACAAATTATTAACTTTATGAAAGGTTGTAAAAGGTAATGATTCATTTCAGTTTATTACTTTTATAATGAGTTTGCAGTTAATTGGAAATAATAAATATCGATAACAAAAACCCCCTTCAGGTACTTTATTAAATAAGATCTTAATATTAAAAAAATTTAATTGCTTTAATTTACAGCGACGTTATCATTTTAAACTGATAACAAAAGTGCACTGAAAAAGTATATTTCGTAATTTATTTTAGATTTACCTATGAAGTAACGAAAGCCACTGCTGATAAAATAAGACCTCCGAACTTTATACCCTTGGTAGGAATCGTTTGTGGGACTGGACTGGGTCAGCTGGCAGATAAAATAAATGTTGTGAAAAGGGTTCCTTTCGAAGACATTCCCAATTTCCATAAACCCACTGTCGTAGGACATGCTGGCGAAGTGGTCTTTGGGAACCTGGGTGGAGTTCCAGTGGTCTGCTTCAAGGGAAGGTTCCACTACTATGAAGGATACAACATTCAACAGGTAAAGATTTAAATAGTTATAAGAAAAATAATGTATAGCTCACCTGAATGACTATATATTCAAAAAGCAGTTAAAAAAGTTGAAATGCAATTGTATTTATTCATATGCCTGCTATCTGAAAATAACAAAAATTCCGTATAAATGATATTTCAATTTTGAGACAGATTTAGAAAATCAAAACAAAAGAGCTCTTAATAAATGATCTCTCTTGTTCTAAGAATATTGGAGAATACTTTGTAAGCGGTACACAAAAGCGAGATTCCTCTATAATTTTTAGAATCCATTTTATTGCTATTTTGTGTATTCCATCTACTCCTGAAGCTTTTCCGTTTTTCATCCTCTTTACTTCTTCTAATGTAAAGTTCTCATTTTGAGTAAGATCAATGTATTCTAGGTTAACACAACATGGACTCGGGGTTGTCGGATTTAATATACATAGTTTCAAAATGACTTTTCCAAATATGTTTCACGTTCTCCGGGTCTGCTGTCATAGGCATAAAAGTCAGAAATATACTAATATACCACAACACTTGTATCGAAATGTACTATTTTCATAACAAAATGAAGTATTGCAACAGAATTACCAAATTTAAAACTTTAATCTGAGCGGGTCGGATATAAAAAATAATTAAACGTCCGATTTACACAGTGACAACCCCAATACGAACCTAACTTTTATTTAAATTTGATAGATTTCTTTCACGGAGATTACACTTTAAGAATGATAATAAAAAAAGCACTAGTGTTTTAAAAAAATCCTTAAAGCACTTGCGCTAAAAAACAACTTTAACAGAACAAATTTTAGTTTCATTATATCAATTTTATGCAATAAAAATGCATAAAATAATATTAAAAAATGGTTTGGTTTATTGTAAATTATCATAGGCATAAAAGTCAGAAATATAATAATATACCATAGGGAATTAAAAGAGGTAAGTTACATAATTCTGTTAATCTACAAAAAAAAAATTCTCATTGTTATCAGTTTTGTATTCATTTATTGAGCATTGTTGATACTTTTTTACGTATGTGATCAAATATAGCTATATAATTCTTTAATTCATATTTTAAAAAATAACCTCGTTCTTAGTTATGTAATATATGCATAATTAATAGTATGTATTATTTTTTGAAGGAATATTTCATAAAAAAAAGTTTCATTTATCAATTCAAAACAAATTGGCGATGTTATAAAACAAAAATCTTAATCTTGTATTAAATTCTCATTGATGTCTTATCTCAAAGTGCGAAATGCGATAATATTTTAAAACGTTTTTTAATCTTGACGTTGAAATTGGGGGACTTACGAGTATGTCATGTCATGATTATCTTTGAATGAATGATTATTTCGAAAAGCCTAAAACAATAATCAATTATAATTTTATTAAATCAAAACTTTTCTGTTATAAGTGTTGATAAGTAATACAATTAAAATCGTTGTCGATAATTTATTCTATCAAATGATAATAGATTAAAAAACATTATCTTTTTTAATATAGATTTTGAATAAAATTTTAATAAATTATTAAATTAAATTTAATATTGTAATAACTATTGAAAATAAATGATATAATAAAAATTTTAGAATATAAAGTAAAACATACACTGCGTTTCACCCTTTTACGACAGGGGACTTCGATTAAACTTTTAGTTAATATCTCGGAGTGTATCAATCTGATCTCAATTTTGTTTGGCACGAAGAAAGGTTTTATCATTGACCATCGTCTGCACTATAAAACAAAAGTGTATGTTTGTTGCAAATAAATGAAAAAGGCGTGCAATTTTTTCTTTGTGCCAAACGAAATTGAGATCAGATTGATACACTCCGAGATATTAACTAAACTTTAAACAAATAGCTCTGTTGTAAAAGGATGAAACGCAGTGTAAGTCTGTTCATTCGATCAAAACTTTGTTATTGATTTATTAAGAATATTTTTAATGTTTTCAACTATATTATTATATTTCTTATTAGATTTACATTGGGAATCCCAATTAGTTCAAAAAATAATAATATGTGGATTACAATTTACCTCGATTGGCTTCGGTTCGAGCCCTGATCAGACCGTACGTTTTTTTCTTTTGAAATTCAATTATCAATTGTGAGAGATTGGCAAATGAATAGATTGGACATTTGAAAACATTGATTACTTAAAACCAATTGGTTAGGCCTAGATCGGTAACGGTTGTTGTGTCGTCGAAGAAAAAGTATTTGATTTGAAAAAAATCTAGAAGGTTGATACAATTAATCAAAGTCGTTTAACAGTCAAAGAAGCCAAGTTTTTCATCGATTCCAAGTAAGTAATGAGTTATTCCTTGATTGACTACCAATATCAAATTCTTTTCAGTGCATACATTTTATTTTCTGCTTTTTGGAATAGATAGATAAATTTGGGAAAAATGTTTTTATATCCCAAAAAGAATTGTTGGATTTATAGGAAAGATATGAAATATGCCAATACTGGAAGGTCAATGATTAAAGAAATAAAGGATAAAATGATTATTTGAAGACGTGGAGAAGGACTGATGCTTAATTGGGAATCGAAAAAAACCTTCTTATGGTTAAGTAAACCTTGACTAGACTGTAGAGTTGCAAGTGTTGATTTTTCTTAAACTAGATTAGAGATCGAGTAAAATTTTTAATCAAGCTAGTTTATAACACTTCTGAAAAAAAAAACCATAAGTAATAATATTTTTAAACATATTACAGTGCAGTATGGAGATTCGGGTGATGAAGATGCTTGGAGTGCAGGTGTTGATCATATCGAATGCTGCTGGAGGCTTGGGAGAGGGCTACAGAGTTGGCGACTTGGTGTTGATGAAGAGTCACATCAATTTCATGGGAATGGCCGGATTGAATCCATTGGTTGGTCCTAATGACGAGCGTTTTGGACCCAGATTCCTTCCAATCAAACATCCCTACTGTGCTGAGCTCCGACAATTGGGCTGGGAGACTGCCAAGGAGCTGGGTATGGCTGATTCTGTCCACGAGGGAACATACATGTGCGATGCTGGACCTAATTACGAGACTGCGGCCGAGATTAAGCTGCTCAAGAACTGGGGCGTCGATGTAATTGGAATGTCAACGGTTCATGAAGTCATCACCGCCATTCATTGTGGAATGAGGGTATTCGGCTTCAGCTTGGTGACTAATGTCTGCACTGAGGAGGACACCGTCGAAGACGATTCTCTCAGCCATCAGGCAATCTCCGAAGTCGGAAACCAAAGCAGCCAAAAACTAAGCGACTTTGTGGAGAAGTTTTGCGAAAAGTTATATCCCTTACTTAAGGAATAGAAATATTGATGGAACAAACTATGGAATTGAAATATCTTAGAACTATTCACATTTACAAAAGAAAGAAAAATGTATCAATAGCATATTTAAGTCGTTAGGAAAAGACGTCATTTCCTAACGAATCTTTTCCAAATATATAAACACATTTTTATTTTATACTATTAAATACTGTAAATTATGGTGTTCAGATGGTATGGTAATCAAAATTGTAAGAAATTCATATTTTATGCTGGAAATAAAATGTAAAGTTTAGAAAACAAGATTTTATTTAAAAAATTGAGCATTTTGTAGAAAAATTGTATATTTTGTAATTATTTAATGAAGCAAGTGTAAAAAAACAGAAATAAATATTTTATTTGCACTAAAACAGTTTTAAATTGTTTAAACTAGTAGTTTATATAACGGTAGGTAATGCGGTACAGTGTTTGATAATGGAAGGAGACTGATAAATAATACTTTGCCACACGCCAATCGAGGGTTTTAACTAACGTAATTGAACAAAGCCATTAATAAATAATAATTATTTTTACAATTATGGCTTGTCCCGAAATCAAATGGAACGGTAAGAATTACTTGCAAATTTTTATTCGAAGATCTATATTTGTAATTTAAACTGGAATAAATTAAGATACTCTTACTTGTTTAAATGATATAGTAAAAGTTAAGAATTATTGGTTATTTAATGAAATATAATGGTTTGAATATCATGTGTGAAAAATGACTTCGCAAAACTATGGTATAAAACCGAAACCCACACATTAAACATTAAAATTTTATTGGACTTTGCTCAATGATTGAACTTTTAAAAACTGACATAAATTATTTTGTTATTATTTTTACATAAAATAATAACAAAGATATATTTTTTAATAAATCTTTTGTTTGTTATAAGCTGTTTTTAAAAATATTTCTAAAATTTGATAATAATAAATTTACAAAGAAATTTTCTAACTTTATAACACAAATATATAATTTATTAAACGATATCAATTATTTGTCAAGTTGAATTTTAAGCACCAAAAATTTGAATCCCGTTTTTACAAAAAACCATCAGCATATTTCAATCATTAAAAATTTATTATTTTTGTAATATTTAATACAAGAAAACAATCCGATTTATTAAACGGTTCTTATAGTTTAATAAAAAACTAGAAATAATATTTATATTAACTACATAGCCATGGATTTTATAATGATTTTATCAAGTTTGTGGAAAAATTGTGGCTTTTTTTAATAGTGTAAAAAAATATCATCATTTTTATAACATTCTTAAAGTAAATTCAAAACTATATTAGTTTTAAAATCTATAATAAGTCCATATTTGAATCAAAATACTGATATCTTATTATCTTTAATTTTCTTACAAGATAAAAGTCAAAATCCAATATGTTGTCTTTTATTTCAAAATTTAAGCGAAATTTAAATATAACTATTACAAAGTCAAATTACAAGACATCTGGTTAAAAACTAACATAAACATAGCTGTATTGATTTTACATAATAAAATATAAAAGTTTAGGGTTTATTTGTATAAAAAGTAAATTAAAAATTGATAAATATTTTTTTNACAAGATAAAAGTCAAAATCCAATATGTTGTCTTTTATTTCAAAATTTAAGCGAAATTTAAATATAACTATTACAAAGTCAAATTACAAGACATCTGGTTAAAAACTAACATAAACATAGCTGTATTGATTTTACATAATAAAATATAAAAGTTTAGGGTTTATTTGTATAAAAAGTAAATTAAAAATTGATAAATATTTTTTTGCAAAACCCTTATCGACATACTAAAAGTATGCATTCTAAACTGGGCTTTAATGTCACGAGGGTAGAGAATTTTTTTTATAATAATGTTTATCGACCATATTTTAAACGATTTTATGCATTTATTAAAAATTCAACAAAAAATCCTACAGATATAAATCCTTTTTAATTAAATCTATAACAACTGAAAAAGAAACGAAATCGTTAACTTCTTTTATTAAAATTTCAAAAACGTTGCAATTTTATTTCCAGCACTGTACTTCTGATTTCATTTAAAATTATCGTTTGTTGTATTTTCAAATAATAGCGGATAAAATAGTAATAACAAAATACGTTACTAGTAACTTTGGATAAATTGCCAATAAGTGTTTTTTAGTTTTAAAATTTTTATTTACTAATGTTTTGCTAGAAAAACTAGTACAATCTACGCAAAAGTGGCCGGAAAAGCGATTACAATAAGGTGGTCCTAATATAATAATGATCTTTAAGGTAAAAATTGGATCAAAGTTCAACTCTTTTCATTTGAGAAAAATAAACCCTTTTTATCGGTTTTCAGACAAAATAACAACATAAACGAAACAGTATTCAATGTTCGGTTAAGTTCCGAGGTGAAAGGTTACGAGAAACCATCCTAGTCAACGATTTAAAGACAAATATTTGTTGTTTTTAATTTTGCTGGAAACAAATCCAATTTTCGGAGATAACAGTTAATTATTCATTGATTTGAGTCTGTTTTGGGTGATAATTCCTAACGAATGTTTAGTCTAAAAGAGATGGATTCAAAGGAGGACTGAAAACAGTTTAAAAAACTAAATAACTTTAGTTTTGGCCTAAAAACCGGCGATTTGATTTGCCAAAATGCTTTCGCAGCACAAGAGCAATCAGATGCGGAAGAAGATGCAGGTCTCGTTCGTGATCCGGGACGAGGAGGAGAAACGGCACCGGAATGGAGTGAATGCGCTGCAGTTGGATCAACTGAATGGACGACTCTACTCCGCTGGACGAGATGCAATCATCCGGGTGTGGAATTCCAACACTCCGGAGTACATCCAGAGCATGGAACACCACAACGATTGGGTGTAAGTGCCATTTCAATGGGATTTTCTTTCAAATTTGTAGGGATTTAAAATTGAAATAAGAATTTTCATTCTTTTAAATTCAGTCAATTGAAATTCGAGGGTGGTCTGATAAGTAATTATCCAATTAGTCCTAAGGATTAACTTTCACAAGTTAATATCTTTTAGAACATTATTCTAAACCAGACATGAGCAACACATGGCCTCATGAGGTTCTTGGAGCATATCTATGCTAATACTAATCAGATTAGGATGAAAAAGAAAAGTCTAACTTCTTATTAAAAACAGAATGTAAATTCATTTTTTGCTATTTTCCTGTATGTTTTTCTTTTACATTAAAATTTAAGAAATATTTGTTAATGTGTGGCCGGCCCGTCAAAAAATTAGAATCAAAATGATTAAAAATCTGGCTCAGACCAGTTTCTGTGTAAATTTTAAAAAGATCAGATTTGTACTTTTTATTAATTCGAGTGTAAAAAAAAACTAGTGGAGTTTTGACAAAACTCCTGATTGGACTGAGATTACTGATCGGATGTTGACTTTTTCAAGTTTGATCACAGAAAAAAGTCATTCAAGAAAACAGTAGATATGTCAGAAGATTAAAGTGTTTATGGTCATAAAGTTGGGGATGAATAATCATGATGAATGAAAAAAGATCTGCTTTGGCTGATACTTTAAAAGTAACAGTGTCCTAAAATTGTGTGTTGAGAGGCTAATTACTTTTCAAACTACCCTAGTATGTTAGGTCAGTTGGTTTAATTTGAAAAATAATATGAAATTATTCTTGTCCTTTATAAAAATAACTTTAAATTTGTAAAAAGTAAAACATCGCCATGAAATATAGTATTAAATAGTATTAAATTAATGTTTTGTTAAAACAAAAATTTAAAGAAGGTTCACTAGAAAATCTGATAACTGCTATTATTTTATTGAAGACACATCTTTAGCATTCTATTTCAATCGTATTTTAAACATTTGTTGTAAATAAATGTATACAATTTGTCAATTCTGTGAATGAAGCAAGTTGGATACTAAGATTAATTTTGATAATTTTTTTTATTAGATTTTAAATTAATCTACCAATCGCTGGTAAATATTCTATTTATATCAAATAGAGAATATCAAAAATATCAATTGAGAATAACATAATTTTTTTTATTAAAATAGTTATTCTTTCAAATTCGAAATTATTCTTTTCGATGATCCTTTTCAGATTTCATATTAAATTAAATGGTATATGTTTACTTTGTTTTGAAAACAATTATTTGTGGATTAGGATTAAACGAACAGTTCCTCATATAATATTCTTTTACTCGAAGAAATTGTTTTGAAATTTATCTTTTTTTTAAGATTTGAATTATTACAAATCCCTCGGTATTAGCAAAAACTAAATCTTTTTATTTTTCCTTTTATTTCAAACAGAAACGATATTGTTTTGTGTTGTGGAGGACGAAATCTGATCAGTGCCAGTTGTGACACGACAGTCAAAGTCTGGAACGCCCACAGAGGTTTCTGCATGTCCACATTAAAGACTCACAGGGACTACGTCCAAGCTCTAGCCTATGCCAAAGACAGAGAACAGGTAAATTGTTTTTTTTCGTTTATTTATTTTTTTTATTAAAATTTCTTTTATATTCTATTAGGTCGCCAGTGCAGGACTGGATAAAGCCATTTATCTTTGGGATGTCAACACGCTCACTGCCCTCACAGCCAGCAACAACACTGTTACAAGTAAGTGTAGTTTAAGCATTTGTTAAAATCGAATTTAAATTCATAAACGATTTTATATTAATTATTAGAAAGTTAAAAAAAATAATACAAAAATTGGCAAAAATTTTTAACATTTATTTGTGATAGATTTTTTAATCAAGAAAAGTAAGAAAAATTTGTTAGTAGGGCAATATTTCTTCATCAGGTAGATTTAATTCGATACATATGTACACGGGTACCCGGGTCTATCATTGAAGACCAACTGTACTTTTCTGTTCTTTTACCCGTTCATCAACAATACAAATCAGAAAAGGCACGAAGCGAAATTCACCCAACAGAGAATACATAAATTGAGAATTCTAGTGAATGAAAGAGAGGGACATCTTGTAGTAGGGAGGTTGGTTATCGACATCGTAAGACCAATAATCGATTATAGAGAAGTTTCTTTTATGATTGTGAGATAAAGCCCTCGAGTGTGGCTCAAATGCTCTATCCAAACATAACATATTGTAGGTTAAGCGCTGAACCCAATCCGGAATTATCTCTAGCTCTCCCTTACTATCACAATTGCTGGTCCTAACTAAAGTTTTGCATCATGTCTACAGTATTCCAAATAATGATTTTTAATGGTCTTCAGAAGCAGTAAATGGTATAATATAAAGTGTAATATGGACCCGTCATTTAGCACCGCACACTAGGGCAGTATAGGTCTTTACACTCTAAATGCTAATCTCAATGTTAGTAATGTCTTTGGTTAATTACTATTAAATTTCAAAATTTTTACACAATTCCCTTTCAGCCTCTAACCTATCCGGAACCCGGGACTCGATTTATAGTTTGGCGATGAATCCGTCTGGCACGGTCATCGTTTGTGGAAGTACAGAGAACACGATTCGGGTGTGGGATCCTCGGAATTGCAATCGGTTGATGAAGCTTAAGGGTCACACGGAGAACATCAAGGCGCTTGTAGTATCTCCGGACGGGAAGGAGGTGATTTCGGGCAGTTCCGATGGCACGATCAAGCTGTGGCACTTGGGGGAGCAGCAGTGCATTCAGACGATCAAGGTCCACTCGGAGGGCGTGTGGGCGCTGCTGATGACCGAGGGATTCTCGCACGTGATATCGGGCAGTCGGGATAAGAAGGTGATGATGACAGAGCTGAGAAACCCCTCGAATAGCGTTTTAATTTGCGAGGAGAAGGCACCAGTTTTGCGATTGTGCTACAATTTGGATCAGACGGGCATTTGGACGACGACCTGGAACTCGGACATTCGGTGCTGGAAGGTGCCGAGGATGGCCAACAATAATGTGAACTACGAGCCAAATGTCGAGATGGGCTGCATCAAGGGGGGAGCGGCGATCAAAAAGTATTCCGTGTTGAACGACAAGAGGCACATTTTGACGAGAGATACTGAGGATAATGTGGCCCTTTATGATGTTCTAAAGGTAACAAAGGTGAAGGATCTGGGAAAAGTGGACATGGAGGAAGAGTTAAAGGCGAGGAATCAAAGGATTTTCATCCCTAATTGGTTCACGGTGGATTTGAAAACGGGAATGCCGACAATAGTATTGGGACAAGACGAAGTGGATTGTCTCGGAGCGTGGGTCTCGGCAGAAGTGGGACTCCCCGAACACATGGAACCAGGCAGTGAATTGAAGGTGAGTTCCTTTTTTATAAATTTAATTTATGTTGTTTTTAATAACGTTTCTATAAAAAAGTTATAGAAAGCCAGAAAAAGCTATTTAAAAAATTAGGTGTGGCTTACTTTTATAACTATGTGGTATAAAATATAGCACATTACATTTTAACAGACCCCTAAATTCCCACAAAATTTCATTAAAATCTGTTAAACCGTAGTCCAACATTGCATTGTGAAAGAGAATTTTATTAGGGGTAGCTCACCTTAAACAAGTATGGGTGTGATTTTTCTTGTATATGGTATGTATTTTTAATGCTGAATTAAAATCAAATTAAAGAAACTCATTATCGAAAAAACATTTTTAAAAATTTGGAGTAGCTCACCCTTATTATTTAGGAGTGTAAAAATTCAAACTTGACTTATCCTGGGGCCTTCCTGATATGCATTCAATAAAATATTGATCAACGTGTAAAGGGTGGCTCACCATAAATATCGATACAGCCGTTCCAGAGAAACTTGGTCAAACGTAATGTGACACTAGAATTTTATATACGAGTGTAAGATAGTTTGATTTTATTGGCGAAGGCCACATTGAACAGTGATCTCGGTCGATCTCTGCTGACGATGAAGTAAAATCAATTTTTAATGGGTAGGTCGCTGACGAGGAGCCTCTTAAGACGGCGAGTTTCGTTGGAAGAGTCAGCAAGCCGATTTATCAGATCATTTGTATGATTTTCCGACCACAGAAGGTGTTTAACACTGTTGGTTTGTTTTTCGTCCATTATATATCCTAATAGTTCGATACCAGAAATGAAATACAACTAATTAAACAAATCGTGAATTTTTTTTATAATTTGATAAAAAAAACGTATTTTTGCGTTCAACATAATTGCGTTTAAATTATTATAATTAAATTAAGACCACACACACACACTGATTTAGTACGTAAATTACAAATTATGACACCAGTGAGCGGAAAAGAGTGTTTAATGAAATCCTTCTTCGAAACGGTTTTACCGATTTTTACAAAAAGCTGTGTGCATTATGGGTAGGTCTGAGAATAGGTCCCAGGTTTATAGCTATTTATGTTAAAAGTGATCCACATTTAATTTTCATTTTTGAGGGGAAACGATGCTGTGGTTTTATAATGATTATTATAATTTTTTGGTATTCCAACTCAATTCCAGGTTAACTATGGAAATCTTCTGTTGCAAGCCCTATTCGAGTATTGGCAGCTGCCGCAGTCTGGACACAATTTGGTGCAGGACGACATTCGGGGCAACAACTACTTCAAGGTGCCGATTCACACGCCGGTGATCCTGAGCGAGGTGGGCGGGAAGACGATCGGGCGGTTCATGGTGAAGGACGCGGCGGGGGAGACAGAGAGCGCCCTGTTGCAGGAGACGGTGCCGCAGTGGGTCTCGGAGATCGTGATCGAGCGCGCGATTCCCAAGTTCAATAAGATGCCCTTCTACCTCCTCCCCCATCCCCAGATGGCGAAGCAGGACCGTGTGAAGCGGGACAGACTGATCGCCAACGAGTTCATTCCCTGCCGAAAACTCTGCGAACACGTCCTGGACAAGGTGCTCGGCGCCGAAAACATTCCCGGCAGCAACAATTCCAACAGCAACAGCAATTCCAACAACAGTGATGCCAACTCGGAGGGAACCCCCGCCGAAGACCGACTAGAACTACTGTGCAATGATGTGGTAAGAAGGAGGTTTTTGATGTTATTGGTTTTGATTAATGTCTTTTAACAATGAGGTTAACGAAAATTTAACTGTTCTTGTAATTGTGTGACGTCATGTGCACTTAAAACAACGAGTGTTTCTCGTTTCTCATTTTGTTCTTCCTTTTTATCCCGACAGGGTGGCGTAGGACACACTAGTAAAATTTGTCTGTGTTTCGCTAATCATTGTCAATTGAAATGAGTGATTAGCTCAATGCCAATTGTCCGATATTATTTCACATCAAAAACTGGTTTTGTGAAAGAATCACAAAAAACGCAAATGACATTCAAATTTGTTCTGTCAAAGACGTTTTATAGCACAAGGGCTTTAAAGTATTCTTTAAAAACGGATTATCTAAATATAACGTTTTAAAAGAGATGAATATATCGGATTTATAAAACAATGTAAGGTAGACAACAAATCTTAAATTTGATTTTAAGTAAACGAATGTTTTTTTTATAATTTTTGTTAATTCATTTAAAAAAGCATAAGATTTTATTTTTGCATTTTTGATATTACGGCATTTAAATTTGTTCTGTCGATGTCGTTTTTATAGCACTAGTGTTTTAAAGAATTCTTTAAAGCACTAGGGCTTATTCTTTATTATTAAGGATGACCTCGGTGAAAGAAATCCATCAATTTTATATGTATTTTTTTGGGCGTAGTTTACCTGTAATTTGTAAGTGTAAACGGATTTTTTTTTCAAATCAGCCACCTGTCGAAGGACTCATGAACTACGTTTCCTTGTGGAAATTTTTATATAAAATAAGCATTAAGCCTTCTTATGGACCATGTTGTATAAATAACTATTAAATTATCGATAAATTACATTATTTCGAACAGAAAAACTTTCGAAATATTTAAATAAACTTAAAAATTTTTTTACTTAATCAATTTATTTGATCAGAATATATTTACTTTTTAAAACAAATTTATTAAATTGTCTTTCTATTTTAGGTACTGGACCCGAATATGGACATAAGGACTGTGAGGCATTTCATATGGAAGCAATCGGCCGAATTGACGTTTCATTATAAAATGAAACCGGATTTTACATAATTATTTTTAAGGAAATATCAAAAGTGAATCATACTAAAGCGTTCCAAAGTGTGATGAAGCGATCAAGAATTGTAATTAAGAGAAAGAGCAAAAGGAGAGTTCGCCATTTGAGAAGGAGAGACACATTTAAATCACTCTTTAATCAATAGAATGTTTATTTTAATAGTGTCACATCAATTTATTTATATACATTTTATATATCTCCCATAATTATTTATACAAATAGATACAATTTACTGTTAGTCTCTGATTTTTAATTTGGAATAAAAAAAAGGTTAGTAGTGTGTAAAATATAACTTTATAATTTTAATTTAAAATTATAATCTATTAAGGATTTGCCAGCTTTTTAGCATCTTCAATCTGTTTCAATGCGTCTTGAATCTCTTCTGATAAGGCTCGAGGGAGTTCCAGCTCGTCGATATCCTGCTTTTCAGTCAAATTCTTGGCAATCGTCCAGATTGAATTGTGTTTTAAAGATCGCAGAGGGAAATGAATTGCAACTGGAATTCGAGTTCGTTGACCATCTTTGTACGGCTCGGGCATGTAGACAGACTTCCCATCGACCATCATCCGTTCTCCTGAGTCTGGATCTTGAAAAACCCAAGGATGAGAGCCAAAAGTGTTCATTTGTTTCTTTCCCTTGGGCGATATTTTGCCATAAGAGATTAATTGTGAGGAATAATTCACCCACAGTATTTCAACAGTTCGGTCTGTATAGTTTTGGAACTCCACAAAAGATCTGTGATTGCTATTTAGTGATTTCATCATATCTCTAAAATCTGTAACAACTGAAAGAGAAAATTAAATCGTTAACTTCTTTTATTAAATTTTCAAGGATGTAGGGGTTTCACTGTACGTACATGCGAATTTCATTAAAAGATCTCGTTATTCGTTGTATTTTTCAATAAAGTGAGTATTAAGTAATCGCGTTACTAGTGACTTGGATAAATATTTCCAATGGCTGTTTGTATTTCGATTATCGGGAAGGACGTGAGTTTTTTAACACTTTCTCACTGTACACTCTTTTGTGTAGTTATTATCAGTCGTTTATCACAGTTATTTAGTATTATTATTTAGATTTAAACGCGAAATTTGTGTTTTAAGAAAATTTAGTTGTTTACTACTTGACAGACACAAACACACGATAATAACAAAAACAAACTTTGAGTTTTTGAATTAAACAGTTAACGGAAATTTCATAGAACTGGGGTTTTTGGTTCGAGAGTCCTTTTTCAGGTCCAAAGGTTGTGTTTCTTAGCAATTATTTGAAATCAACGGTTTTCTTAAGACGCTCGTTATGTTTTTTGATACGTTCATTCGTTAAAACATTTTCTTGGAACGAATTAACAAGATTTCTAGGAATCGTATTTCTTTTTATAAATTATTTTTTTAAAAAATGTGTGTACTTATAAAAATGTTTAGTTTCAAATAATACTTACGTTGTGCTTTCATTTTTATACTAATATGATTTTAAATATACATTTTTAATTCCATTTATTTCAATTATATTTATGCAGTCCACAAAAACGTTTAAATTTTTATTGTAAATTTAATAAAAAAAATTCTGAATATTCTGTAATATAAGTAATTTTCGCTTTTCTAGTTTTTAAATTTTCAATCCATAAATATATTAAAATACTATTAATTAATTTCCCTTTCATTTCCTTTGAGAAATTGAGGAGGTTTCGGCAACGTGCTGTTTTTTCTTTGATCATCAATAGTTATTTATTGTGTCTTTTATATTTTAAGAGAATTAAAAATATCAAATTTGTAATAAAAAGAATTTTAGTGAAACGTTGTAAAATTAGTTAAAGGAAGTAATTTGAATAATTGTATTAACGAATGATGAAAAAGATACTTTTGGCAACATCGCTCAACACAGAAGTCATACCAAATATTTGTTGTTGTAATAACCTGACAGCGACTGTGGCTTGATGTTAAATCGATGACGTCATAATCGACATGTTAAACTTAGTTTAGGTTGTATGATTCAAGAAAATTACTTTAAATTCAGCGAGAAAATAATTTTTAAGTAATTAAGTTTGTAAAATAAGTACCTAAGATAATATTATTGTGTGTTAAAATAATTAAAGATAGTTTTGTTTTGGCGAAATGTGGAAATAATAGCAAAAGTTAGTTTCTTTGTTTTTCTATAAAAAAAGAAATGATGTAAATTACTTAAAGTTAAGAGTATAGACAACACAATAAATATGTACTGTGATCATTTTGAATCACACTGACTCAAACGGACCACACAGTCTCTCAAAAGAAAATCCGATGGACCATTTTGTTAATAAACCTGGACTTTTAGTACATTTTAATAGAAAAATAAGTATGGGCGGGTTGCATTTTTATATTACCATGTATTTCAAAAGAAACCATTGTGCGATTATTTTATTACAAAGAAGAAGATATGTCTTTACTTAAAACATTAATTTGTAAAATTTTCAACCAAAATATTTAACCTATTGCTGTCAAAATTACACATTTTAAGTCTATTTTGACCGTTTTTAAAACTATTTGTTATCGAAATCCTGTGATTTAATAACTTTAGATTTTTAAAATTTAGCTATATAAAAGATAAAGATTGTGATAATATTCAACGATTGATTTAAAACCTTAAAATAGGAATAAATGTCCAGGACATAATGTGCGAATTGATTTTAAAAAATTTCTTGAAATATAAAAAGTCCTGGAAACATAACCCTAGGGAACATATGGGTGTGAGCATTTTTATGAATCTTTACAAAAACCTTTAAAAAAAAACTCAATTTTTTGTAAAATCAAAATTAAACCTCTCAAATATAATATCATAACGTTTTTATGGTTTATTTTTTCAGAATTCCCCTCAATACATTGCCACGTCGGACTTGGATCATGAGTTAGAGTTACAGTATCGAGTCCACGCAGCTTTGGACGTCGTCGAGGAGAAATGTGCATCATCAAACAAGCAAAATTCAGAATCCAGAGATCTTTATTTGGGTATTTTGTACAGCACAGAAACCCACAAAATGTACGATTTCAATTTAAACTTTCAGTTTCTTTATATTTTCCTATAAACTATCATCTGTTTTATTTTAGATACGGCTACGTGACCAACACCAAGATCAAGTTTATAATTGTGGTCGACTCGAGTAACACGGCATTGAGAGAAAATGAAGTTCGATCGGTAATTATTTCGTGAAAATATTGTCAATTTTCCTATTTTAATCAAATTTTCTTCACCAGATGTTCCGGAATCTGCACATTTTATACACAGATGCGGTCTGCAATCCATTCTACACGCCCGGAGAACCACTGTCTTCGAAAACGTTCGACAAAAATGTCAGAAATATCATGATGACTGGAACCGCGTAAATTGTACTTTCTCAAACCACATCAAATTCACATTCAAATTTAATAAAATATTATTGAACTCTTTATGGATTTTGTCTATAAAAATAATAAATGCAGACAAAATGAGATCAGTCTTTCAGTTTCATTCAAAATGTGGTCCAAAAAGGTGCGTTGGGAAATATAATAGTTATTTGTGAAACTAGGGTGTAAAATGAGTTGATTTTTAACAAGAAAAGGACTGTGAAATAATAGCCGTAAAGCGAGTTTCCAAATTTTAAAACAGATTTGCAATCCTTTTAAAATTACAAAAATATTTAATCTAAAAAATACTTGGCAGTACAACGGTCTTATGGCACAGACTAGATTAATAAAATGTGTAGTCCGCCTGAATATTGAAACCAATTTACTCGTAGATTATGATTTTCACTAGTGAATAAAGTGACGTTTTACAAAACTCAAATCAATAAAAAAGCTCAATATTTGATACAAGTTATGATAGTTATTTGTGCTAAAAGTGTGTAAAATTAGCCGTTTTTTAACGAGTAAGAAATACGAGCGATTTTTTCATCGTTTCCGAGTAAAAAAACGAATTTTACAACCAAGCAGGACATAACTATTTATTTTAGTTTGAAGGGCCTAGATTTAAAATCTAGCAGTTTTTTTCTCAATATGGCGCCGGAATTTTGACTTTGAAGCAAATTTATTCATTTTTTTGCCCTAATGAAATAAAAATTCAAAATTTTCACTAGGGCGTAAAAGTGACACATTATGAAACTCAAACCGATGCCGAAAAGATAACTTTTCGATACGAAAGTGCAAAAATATAATTATATTTTCAATTTAAGGTACATAAAATTGATATTTTCGTACTAATAAAATTCTTCTATCAAAAACATTTTTATAGCACAAACGGTTTTTTAATTATTAAGGTGTGATTACAATAAAAGAAATCCAAGAAATTTATGTGGACATCGGTTTCGTTGTTTATAGATAAACTGTATTTGTGGATGATTTCACAACATTACGGATTGTTTCAATTTAAATATTACATTTTAATTGAAATGCACTTATCGGATTACTCTTTCAAACAAATGATTTTGTTGGATCGAACTGAAATTTAATTTAGGGAAATGATCTTTTTTTTCGATTTTTATGATAATTTATTTCAAAATGCATAAAATTTTATATAAAACACGGTCGGTCAGCATTATTAAACAAACGGTCCTTTTTTAAAACACTCGCTACGCTCGTGTTTTTTAAAACCCTGGTGTGTAATCGACCTAGCTGAATAAATAACTATTGTGTTTTTTCAGTTTTTGTTTGCTTTTATCCTACAAATTTTCTTCATTCTCCATGTCCTTTCGGCTCCACAATATCATGAAAATAATGGACATTTGGAAAGAGTTCGAATTCAAGTTTACCGAGGTAAGTATTCAAATTAGTTTTGTTGAAGCATCGAACAAAATTTTGATTCGTAATTTTTTCCCAATTATAGGCCCAGTTGATGAAAAGAACAAATTTGCTCAATGGGGGTATATCGTTCGACAACCAGCGGATTACAAATGATGAAAATGTTCTAAATAAAATATTAAACTAAAAAAATTATTTCATTTATTTCTTATAGAAATTGTTATTTGCATTAGAAGAGGGTGTGAAAAAAGTTGTGTTTTTTTTTATTAGAAATCATGTTTAAAATCAGACCCTGCAATAAACCAGACAATATTAGACGCGTTTTATTTAACTCCTTTTTATAGTACATAATAAATTTCTTTTTCGGACTGCTATTAAACAGTTTGGTATTACGAAGTCATATCGACTCAAAAGCAAAAATTTGTCAAATGCAACTAAAAAAAAAATTTCCCTTTCAATTCCTGTAAGGAACATGGGAGGTCTCAACCTCAACCAACGGGTTTTTGACATTTCGGTGACTATTTGTTTTCAGTGTATTAGTAGTCAATTAATAGCACCTAGACCAGTTGAAAAAGGACCCAATCAATCCTACCCGCCCAGGGATCGAACCCTTGACTCCGAAGAGGCAGCCGGATGCGTTACCACATCGGCCACGAGACAGATGTCAAATGCAACTAAGTACATACTAAATACACAACCAGAAGTATGTCCTTCACACATGGGAACAAGGACGTAACTGTAGCTACACTCAGGACCGCCACAGGAGGTAGTTTCCTCAAATTCAAAATATGAGTTTCGAGAGCCGACTGATAATTCTTTGGCTTAACTGTCCAATGAAGTCAATTTCAGAAGAGGAGCTATTTATGTTATCGTTGAGAACAGTCTTCCAAACAGCCACTACCCAAAGTTCAAAAAAACTTATCCGTTGTTATCCGACCATTTTTTGTGCTATATTCTATACGATTCGTTTTCTTGCTCTCCTGTAAAATTGTAATTTTTGCATTTGCGTCGTTGTTCTTCCGAAGTTCGGGCAGTCGATATCAATAACAAAATATTCATTTTTGTAAGGAATGAGTGAGTTGGCTTATTTTATTTGGAGTAATGTTTCTTTGCACGACATTTTACGAAACGAATATTAAAAATCCAGTTCAGACATGACGAGCATGCAGGTTTTTATGCAGTTCTGAATCAATTAATAATTGGTATATTACAATTAAAAATTTGATAAGACACACCAATCCATGGTTTATTTTCATTCAAATCTTTTCTTGAAATAGAAATTCAATGCCACTTTAAAGATTTTTCTTTTGGTTTTGGCAGTCAGAATATTAAATACTAAATGTAGTAAGGATGATATTTATTTAGTGAAAAATATCTTTGTTCAAAATATTTCACAACAAATTTAATGTAAGTACCGACATAGGTTTTTATTATCTTAATTACTGCAAAAAACCCTTCAATGTCATAAAAATCCAATTCATTTTAATATCAACCACACTTTATTCACAAAACATTAAATTAAAAAATAAATAAAAGGTACATAGATGACTGACATTGATCACAAGTTGCTGAATTAGAACCTCCAGCTCTCATAGGTGCTGGTCCATGCCTGCACATAGGTCCACTCTGGGAATGAGTCGATGAATGACTGGAATTCTTCTGTTCTTTGGTCTTGATGGAACAGGTAGTGGGAGACGAGAGCTATGTCCAGGCAGGGACTCTCCTCACTTAATTTGTTCGATGGATCGTGAATCGTGACCGAAAAATCGAATTTCGAACTCAAATTATGGCCGTAATTGTAGAAGATGAAATAGGTGTCCCGATTGTTCTGCCAGGATGGTCCTGATCTGGGAACCAAGTTATTCAAATAAGTCCAATTCACCAGTTTCATATTTTCAAATGGAGAAAGGTAGACTGCCATGTGATTTGGACCAGTTATTTGGAAATCAAACGTCTTCAAATCTCCAAATTCTGAAGTTGAAGACGAAATGAGGCTCAGATTGGTTTCAAAGGTAATGTTTGGTGGCTCGGAGGTGGGAATCCAGTAACTCTTGTCTCTGTAATAAAAAAAAAACTCAATGTAATTGTGCTTCCAAAATTAAATGAAAAAACTGTTCTTAGGTCTTTTAAAAATGAGATTTCAATCAATTTTATCTGGAAACGCTCACAAGGGCAGTAAAGATCAAACACAGTATAAGAAATGGGTTTTATGTTATATTAGATTAAAGATTGTTAGTAAGGCAAAGGGTTTGAATTTTAATTAAGCAATCGGGCAATGACCCGGGCACCCGTCTTGATGGCGCATTTTACTAACTGTCTCATAATGTCGATATTTGTATCCAGAGAGTTTTCGGTTGCCAATATTTTATATAATATCTTTCTATTCTTTTTATTATTTTTAATGTTTTTTTTAATAATGATTTTAAGACTTTCAATGTGAGTTGTCGATATTGCCATCGAAACTTGAAGAAATTGTTATACAGTTTGTATTATCTAACAACTCCCATCAATAAATACAAATTGGTCCTCTCTTTCTCACTAGATACTGATTCAAGTATTTCCAAATCTTTTATATAAATAAAATTGTTAGATCTTTTTTAGAAATTTGTAATAATGCATCAAAAGCAATAATAGAATTTAATAAAATGGTTTCCGTTAGTCTCTCTAGCGTTGACTGACGTTAGAAACTACAACTCACGTTTCTCTTTTATCTAAAACTTGTGAATTTATCATCTTCTGGGAAACCTCTAGAAGCTTCTGAATTACCTTCTCAACAACTTTGAAAGCAATACTGTGTATTAATTTGTAGTTCTTTCGATTTCTGGTTCCAGAAATATCAAGCACTATCGAGTGCGGCTTAAACCTTAAGTGGGACTGTATTTTAATAACTATTTTAAAATTTGTTGTAATTGAATTTGAAGATGAATAGTTTTGAATATTAATTACTGTACTTACGATTTGGAATGTTTGCGTGAAGATAGTAAAGGAAGTCCACAATAAAGTGCTATATCACAGTCCTCGTCTGTCTTTCTTAACCCTTCTGGAAGGATGTCAAGCACCGTGCTGGGTGTGTGACGGTCCATAGCCAGAAGAAAGTAACCGCTTTCATTTTTGGTAATTGCTCCATGTTAATCATTGTAAATTCGCTGAGTGTGCTGGAAAAAGTAATAGAAAGAGATTTTTATATAGACTTCCAGAGGCTAATATATTCCAAATAATATATCATTTTGAAACTTGTATAACTTCAATAATATCATGCTAAACCAACGTCATTAACTTACTATAATTATATAATTGTCATCAATTTAAAAAATAAAATGAGCATGAAATTAATAAATTTTTTAACGACTTAATGTCAACAAAAATAATGAGTTCTAAATCTCTATTCACGATTTATAGGGGGTTTTGCAAATTTACAAATGAAGAATTGCGTCATATTTAAAATAAACAATTAAAATTTAATTAGTTTTACTTTAAAAAATACTATAAAAGCAAAACTTAATTCTTGTTAGCGCATAGAATATTTCTACTTCAATCTTTGTCAAATTTATTAAATCTTATAAATATATCAATAATATACCACAATAGTTATTTATACAACAAGGTCGATAAGATAGGACATTATTAAAAACTAGGATCCTTTAAAGCCACCATCGAAGCGATAGCTTTAAAGAAGGCTTAAGTGTTTAATAATGTTTATCGATTGTGTTTCATATGTTTTAAAGAATTCTTTAAAACACTTGTGCTTTTTTATTATTATTGTGGTTTCTCCGTAAACCAAATTTATCAGTTTTTATGAAAGTTATTTTGATACTTAAGGTTTTACTGTAAAGCATTGACGAATTTTGACGAACATTATCCGACTCTCTCAGATTACAATTATGAATTTTAATTTTTAAAAATTCAGTTCCAAATCAACATTTTGTTATGAAATACAAACATAATTGAAAACTATTACCCAAATATTTGAATTTGTACCAGAAAAATTCATTGATCGGCAATGAAATTAAATTAAATGAAATTGTGAAACGGTTACACACTGGCTTATTTGAATTTATTCGAAAACAATAATGTTCTATCCTTTTCCCACATTACGATAAATAACAAACTCAGATATAGAAATTTTATTGGGGTGGAACAGAGCAAAATATATTTTTACAGAAATTCGAAGAATTTTTATGATTTTTAAAATGCACAAAATTTTGTATAAAACATGATCGATAATCATTATTAAACAAAAAGGTGTAGAAATTTATAAATTAAAAAATATATTGCAGCAGAAAACTTACGTAGATCCAATATCGTTGTGGTGAAGTGTTGGCCCGATACGGAAATCCAACGTTGGAGATCATGACGATCACCGAAATAAACCAGAGTAAAGGAAGAAAGTAAAGGACAAACTTTGGGTGTTTGCAAATGGCGATGAGGGGAGTGATAAAAGCTCCCATAAGTAGCGCCATTCCGATGCTGAAGATCGCGATCAGGTATTCTGGATTGGTATCTGGTCCATCTCGGCCAGTGATTGGAATGAAGGTCTGGAAAGCCAGATGAACAAGGCTTCCGTAGTACATAATAGGCATCACTTGGCCTAGAAGATGAATAACCATCCATCCATGAGGTCTGTTCTGAAGTCCCGAAATCCAGTTAATAAATCCCGTTCCGAGGTAAAAAACTACTCCAATTAGAAGTATATAGGATGACCTGATCTTCATCAGAGTTCCCACAAAGAGGATCAGGATCAAAAGGAAGAAATTGGCGTGAATGTAAAGTTGAACTTGATGACTGATCGATAAAAGGCCTCTTTTGAAGTTCTCGATCCAAATGACTAAAGGAATTCCGATTGTGAAAAGGAAAGGGCAAAAATACATGCCGAAGATTAGCCATTGGTTGGAGTACCAGGCCATGGATCGGCTGAAGGCATCGTAGAGGACAGCCAAGAGGAAAACTAATCCCACTCCGAAGCCAACTCCAACCAGATGGATTCCAAAACTTATCAAAACTTCAACCAACATTTCTCCAACTGTAAGGCCACTTTTGTTGGACATAGACTTTAAGGATAGTGCTATGACTATAAGGCCAATTCCACAGATAGTCAAATTGATGATCATCGCATCCTGCATGGTGTAGAACAGCATAAACCAGCCGAGGAAATCATAAAAGACAACATTGTCGTCTTGAAAAGCGCTTGAATTATAAAGGTGTTCTCCTAATGCTAGAGATCTGGTAAGGGCTAAGATGTTGTCTCCAGTGTGCTGATAGGTGCCTAAAGGGATAATGTCCTCCACATCATACTTGGTATGATAGACAAACCCATTGGCGTTAAATGCAAAATCCATTCCGGGAATTAGTCCATAATCCCTAAAAATTCTGAAGTCAGAATCGGAAGGAATGAGGTTGTTCTGGAACAGTTCTTCGCCCATTACGGAAGAGTGCGGATGTGGAGCGTACTTATTGTAGTATCGCATTAGAAAGGAGTGCCAGGGTCCAGCCTGAAACATGATTTCTCTGCCTCCCGATCCAGCGGCGTCCAAATTGATAAACGCCTCTACTTTCTTCGCCAAGTCGTGCTTCGTGATGAAGCTATGAGATCCCAGCATGTAGTTTTCCTCTCCGCCATTGAACAGGAATATAATACAGTGCTCTAGTCTTTGATTGGATGTCGCCAAGACCCTCAAAACTTCAATCATCACAGCAATCATGGCTCCGGCGTCACTGGCACCTTCTGTGTCGGGCATCGTGTCAAAGTGTGAGTTTAAGAGCAGACACTTGTTACTATACTGGCCCCTGGGACTGAGAACGGCGATGACGTTTATCACCCCTCGATAAACGGTCGTCATTCCCCAGGGCGAGAATTCCAATTGAAAGTCTCCACTCTCATTCTGGGTCAGCACCTCCAAAGTGTGAGCCGACGTGTTTGTCTGCAGTTTGATCTCCTCCAGGAGCTCACGCAGCAAATTTAACGCCTTCAAGTCATTAGTAGCCGAGCCCCCCACTCGCACTCCCAAATTGGTTATGTTCCTGAGGTAGGATTGAGCATTTTCAGCGATGAATCTATTAGGATGATCAGTCTGAAATGAAGGTAAAGATATTATTAATGTATCTTTTTGTAGTAGACTAATATTTGTTCTGTGAATGATTCATTTGAGGCTTTAAAGAATTCATTATAACATTTTTAACATTTATATTTATTCTATACAATATACAAAAGGGAAGCTATTATCTGCAGTTTTTTAGTGGCAAAAATTAAAAAATGCTTTCTAATAAGTGTTTTAGTTTTTAATATTTAAAAAATCTTGTAATTTTGGAAAAAAATCAATGGACGTTTATTTCATTTTAGATCGAAGAACCTCTAAAATAATTTCACTATTTTTATATAATATTTATAGGTCCTTAAAATTGCATAAATATCTACGTAGTAGTACCCAATTGCTCGTATAATCTCAGATGTCCTAAGGTCTAGGATTATATGGACAGGAACGTAAAGACGTTTTTACCTGGTAACAGTATAAATTTTGAGGCAAAACTGACCACGGGTTAGCCTTTGAGGATCATTTGAAGAGAGCATTTCGACAAAAATTTTAACATGGACGAAATCAAGCACGGAACAGTCATCGAATTTTTTATGCTGAAGCGACCCACTGCAGTGAATATCAAAACCAAACTGGAAAACGTGTAGGGAAACTCTTCACCAGCACAGATCACTATTTACAAGTGTATTCGTGAATTCAGGAGTGGCAGGACGTCCGTTTTACTGGAACATGGCGGCAGATGACCGACAACGGTAGTGACTGAAGAAAATATTAAATTAATAGAATAAATTATTCTAATCGACCAGCGACAAAAGCTTCGATAAATTGCGGAAGAGTCCGGACTAGCATATACAAGTGTCCAAAATATCATCAAAAACGAACTTGGTTAGTTACAACTCTTCAAAGAAGATACCAAAACTTCTTTCGGCAGTAGAAAGGAACGACGATGCAAGATCAATTTTGGACTTGTGTGGAAACAACCCAGAACCAATTATCCAACAAATTGTTACTGGAAATAAAACTATAGTCCTTTACTTTACTCCTGCAATAAAAAAAAATCAATGGAGTGACGGCGTCTTTAAGGTCTCGGCCTCTAAATGCAACGGTCCAAAATTTGCGGAGAAAGATTATGGCTTTGGTCTTTTGCGATTACCAAGAAATCCTGTAGTTGGATTTTAAAGAAAAAAATACTATTATCAACGGGATAAACAACGCTATCTTAATTAAGTAGCTACCAGACGCTATATAAGAGAAACCCTGCGGGATTCTCTCCTGAAGTGTCCGAATATTTCACGACAAAGCGTCAATCCACACAGCGGCAGTTGCGAAGGCTGCTGTCCGGGCTGCCGGTTTCGAAGAGATTCCCCTTACCTTTTATAGCCCAGATATGACTCTTAGCCATTTCTTTCTGTTTTCAAAATTAAAAAACGGCCTCAGGGGTCGGAGAGTTTTGACGTAGAGTGACCTGAAGGTGGCCATTTTGATGCATTTCCAAAAAAAGTTTGGATTACTTTTACGGCGGAATCAAGGACTTGATTAAAAATGTACTAAATACATTGTAATAGATAGACGTGATTTAGAAAAATAAAAAAGAATTACAGCGATATCACTTATAGTTTACGAGATTATACGAGCAATTGGGTACTACTACGTATGGAAACACCAGTGTGTGTTAATGACCCTTATTATGATAGTCATATTTTTGTCTAATTATTTGAGAAATATTCAATTAACTGCTCAGGGCGCTAAGTTATAAAATTGGGGAAAATTTATTAATATATGCTTATAAATAGTTGTTTGTAAAATCTGGATCAATGTACAGTTTAGGGAACCATGCTGTTAACACTGAGTTTATACATTGAATAATAGTTTTCCGTAGATTATATTTTGTGTTTTCACTAATGCAAAAAAATAGAAAGAATAAACTAAATTGGTGAAAAATAACACTTTACGGAACTCAAATCAATATCAAAAGGATAACTTTTTGTAATGTTTTTTTTTATATAAAATATGACAGCAGGCGTAAACCCACTAAAAGGGAAATGAAATTTTTGTTCAATTTTTACACGACACAAATCAATAATTTTAAAATAAAATTTTTGTTAAAAATCAAACTTTAAGAAGGTTCTCCAGAAATTCTGATAATTGTCATTATTTTATTAAGGATATATTTTCCAGATTGTATGTACACAACAAAAGAAAGACACAATTTCAATTAACTTTAAATCGCTATTTGAAAAATATCAGTTATTAGTTTAAAAAAAACTGCCACCAAATGGCGAACGCATCGATTAAGAAGAAACAGTCACAAACACATTTAAAAAGAAAAGCGGGATGACAATAGGGCAAGAGTTCTTATTTTCATATGGGATCCTACTAATTTGTATGAATTGCCCCTTCTAGCGGGCTTATGCCCAATAGTTGTTAATATTATTGTACAATGAATATTTTTAATTTAGGTAAATTATACATAACGCAACGATATTATGTAATTTGATCTAAAACAAGATTTTGAAGAATGAAACAAGAAGTGTCTGAATACTTATTTAAAAACTTACACAAATATTTGACCAAATTCATTTTCACCTTTATTTGTTCTTCTATTTATAACTGTTATTACCATTACGACATGTCGCGAAATTAAATTATACCACTAAATAAAGATAACTAAAAACAAATGTTTTGTTAATAAAATGCATAATAATCCAATTTGGATGTATTTTGCCCTCCTTAATGCGATTAATGATTAAAATTCAACACGTGTGCCGACAACTCTGAATAAAACTGTCCAAAAATAATCTGATTAAAATGAAAATTTGCCAGCAGAATTGATTAATATATGAATACGCGTGTAGTACATACCGGTAAAATTTTCCCCATTTGTATAATATTTCTTTACGAGTTAAACATGGTGGAATAATTTCTGGTTTACCAAAAAAAAAACAAAACGTTCAAAATCATTTCACGAGCTCGTGTGTAAAAAAAACAAAGACTAAGTGTGAAAAAATTAAGAAAGAACAAATAATTGTTGATTTCAATATATTAAAAACAAAAATCCACTATTATGTAGGTAAATTATATATATTTAGATCGTAAAATATTAAAATTTTCACTTAATTTGGCCTACTCAATTTTAAATTTCAAGAAAAGATTTTGATCTTACCTGATCTTTGGTGTATAAAGGGGATGGCAAAGCTTCATAATTGAGATAGACGGCATAGAACAGGGCTATGGCTACTCCGAGGATGATCGGAGCTATCCAGGGAGGCACTGTTTCATCTCCGAATATTCCATTCTTCGGTTTCGCCTTGAGTCTGTAGCACTTTTTGACCTTTTTACTGCAACAATACCGAAAAAAACAAAACACGATAAGAGAGCTGTCAGAATGGCAATTACATAATAGTAAAGGGAGATAAACTGTTTAAATAGATAAAATATTGTAAACTAATCATCTAAAAGTAATTAAACTGAACACTGACACTAGTTTTTCCACTTCAAAATCACGCTCCATCAATCAGGTTCTGGCGATCACCGAGTGACTTATGGCCCGAAGCAAAGGAGGCTTTGCGATTTAATTGAAAATTGTAAAGCACTGATTAAAAATGTTATTGAGCCCAATTCAGGAACAAATATATAAAATACGATATCGCTACAGCTGATTATTCAGTCACACCAACAAGATTGATTGCGATGATTCTCGATTGTTGTGCTAATCTGTGGACTGCTGCCGAATCATCATAAAAATAATAATATTAACCCGAGTAATAATAATCTCAGCTTGTTGTCGTCGTCGCAGTCTCTTCCCATATTTGCTCTTATCAAAATTAATTACGATAATCACTGAGCAAATAAATAATGAATAAACTGTTTCAATTTTGTACAGTATTCAATTGCAAATCTGCGCACTCTTTTGTTTTTTTTTGTATACTGATAAATTTCAATGTCGACTAGATCGTGTAAAGATTAAGCAAACGTCATTTGTATCTTTGACATTGGGTTTTTTGGTAATTTATTTAATATTATTTCTTATGTTTTTGTTAAATTTAAAAACATGCATAAAAATACCTACAGGAATGACGAAAAGAATTTAATTATATTATAAAAAAACAAAATTACAAAGGTAAACACACTTAAGTTTATGGCACTGTTTTGTAGATAAGAAATGTTCATTATGGGTTTTTTGTGGACAATAATAAGATTGTTCATTCAGTACGTTTCATATTTTTGACGACGAATGAAGGGGACGATTGTTGCATATTTTTAAAAAATATTTATTAAGAAACGTTGGTTTTTGATATTGTTTGATTTTATAATAAATATGGCCATTGGGAATTGATGATAATAAATATTAGTTGCAAAGTTTTGTGTAAACTTTTTTATGTTTTGCCCCTTCATTGGCTGCACTGTCATTCATTGGTTAAAAAAAAAATTAAACACCAAACCGACATGAATTGAGGATTGAAGACATATAAATCGTTTACACTATTATATATTATACCGAATTTAACAATATTTATTTAAAAATTCATAATTTTTTTTTATCGAATTTTGTGAAAAAACTTTTACAATTAATTTCGCATTTCTGCGCAAATTATTGGATATTCAGCACTTTTGGACCAAAGAATATTAGGTAATTATTGTACACATTTTGCCACTTGAAAAGTCTCATGTGACGAAATTATTAAAACAAAACAATCAACGACAGTGCAGTCAATGACGTTTCACCACCACTAAAAACATAGATTATTACAACCTTATTGTTAATTACCGTTGTTTTAAACCAGACATTTGTATTATCCTTTTAAAAAAATTAAAAAGGATGTGGAGTTATTTTATTCAATTATGATTTGATTGTACAACTCAGGACAAAAAGCCTTAACTTCGTTCAATAACTTTCTCTTAAGTTTTTAAACCTCGATAATTTTTATTCGAGGACTTTCAATGAAACACAATGAAACTGAAATAAAAAAACACATTTCGAAACGAGATTACACAGCAAGTTTTTATTATTGTTTAGATTTTTTAAAATTTTATCTAGACAGTGTTGTGTCAAGAATGTCTCTAAATTTAAAATTCATATATTATGTTGGGTTGAGTATTTGAGCCATACTGAGGAACTATGACTCACGATCATAAAAGGAGTCTCTATTTATTTGATTATTAGTCTTACGACGTCTATTATAAACCTCCCTAGAAAAGAGAGAAAGGCTATAATCTCCATCATTGGTCCACTTTTGGAAACATTGCGGACCGAGATGTAGCAGGTTAGCGTGTTCTAAGAGTCGTTCTGTTAGTACGCGGTTCAGTTAATTGTTTTAAGCATATGATTGGATATAATTTTAACATATAAAAATTCTTAGAGTAAAAGAATGACACCTATTACTCATGAGCGGCGGTCGGAGCTGATAGATAATTCATATACACGTAATCTATTAAATTTGATTACTATCATGTTACACTCTTCAAGGCTGTGATATTATATTATGGCATAGAAAATTCAATGTCAAAGCTTAACTCTCCATGAACTTCATTAGTTATTATTTGTCAAACAATAGTTTCATTTTTATTGATACAATATCAATTAAAAGTAACAATTACTCAGCAAAGCGACAGTAATTTTATTTTGAATTATGCAGTAAAAAATAAAAAAGTTTATTCCCAAAATTGTGCTTAAACACGCAAAAGTGATCTTCTTCTTTTTTAAACATAATCTTAATTTATTTGATGGCCTTAATAAAATCGATTAGGGGTGAAATAACTTAATGTTTTCATAAATAAACGACAATTACATGAAAATATTTAACAATATTTAAAAATATTATTATTCATGCCAAATATTTTCATGACTAATTAAATAGTAAATTATTTAGTAAAAATATTAAAAAGTCATTGATGTATAAATAACTTAAGATAAAAATATAGAATGAATGCTGTTATTGAATGACTAACTATAATAAAGATTAGTTTATTAATGATTGAAGCATTTTTACGATAATATTTAAGTTGATTCATGTCAATTATATTCCAAATAGATTTTACCGATATAGAGTGTCAAAAAATAAAATATCAATTCAATCTTGTATCTATTTTGGCTATCACGTGAAATTATATTTATAGAAATGAAAAGATGATTTAACTGTTTTGTGCGTGTGATTTGGTCATTCAGTGTAAAGGTGTTTTTTGTTTTATTCTGAATCAATGCATACTTTGATTAATTTCGGTGGCGAATACATTATTGTTTTTTTCACTAGAACAACATCAACGACAATAATTGGGAATTTCGAATTTGGCGAAATGAATTGTCGCAAAACGACGAGGACTTATCAGTTGGTAATTGAATTCAATTTGGTGACATTCCCATTGGAACCGATTAAATTAAACTGCTCAGATTAGATAAAGCTTTAATAATTGGGTGGGAATTTTCACGGATTGACCGGCAAACAGTTGGCCAATTGAGCATTGAATTTGTTGTGGCAATTATTTTAACTTAAAAAGAATGGAATCAAGGTGACTTTATTGAGTAATAAACAACTTTCGCACGATCGACACGCGCTAATTATTCGCGATAAGAAACACTTAAATTTTTTAGGGTTGCCAATAATTAAATGCACTTTTGGAAAATTCAAGAATGAAACATAGTTTTTGCAATCTTATATGGAAAAGGGAACTTATTAATTATTTTCAATTTCGAAATGGGTCGCTTTTTGCAAAACTCGCCAGTGGCTCGATTTTTTACACTCGTTTCTTCGTCAAAATAACTAATTTTACGCCTTTAAAGTACAATTAACTATATTATTAAGCAATTCTTTATTAATTTTTGGGTACTCATTCTAAAGTCAATGTTTTTAATTCAAAGCTAAGAAATATAATTTTTCGAATTTGTAATGCTCTATTGAATTAAGAAAATTAGTATATAGGTGTGGATTAAAATAAATCACAGAAATTAGAAGAAAAAAATTAAATGCAGATGTTATAATTATCACAGGGTTATCTTAAAAAACCTAATAAATTCTCTACTCCGTAATATTATTTAAAACGAGATAAATTTACTTAATTTTCACTATTGCAAAGTAATCGCCGTAAATAAATTTAATTAAATAATTCAACATCTTGTACAACGGCCACCGAAATTAATTAGTTAAATTTTACACAACACAAATACTACTTCTCAGATAAATAATTTTAAATTTTGTAAAACCTAACTGCTACTCGTATTATTTCATGGAGGACACATATTCCGAATCTTGTGCACTCAGTATTTTATTAACAAAATTTCTATATAAATTTCAAATACCTTTGAATCGCCATTTGCCGAAATATAAAATTCACGTTTTATCAATTGGCAAACAGATTCGTTGACAAGAAACAGTCACAAACACATTTAAAAAAGAAAGGAAAGTACGGCTATATCCGTTCTTTTTTTCCAATATGGGACTAATTTGTATGAAATTTATACAAAACAAGGGCATGTCCTCTCTATCGGGTGTATTATAAATATTAAGCAAATTAGGAATTTAAATTATAAATTATTATATTCATTAAAAGTGTTTCAAAGGGTTTTCAAAACATTTAATTAAATAATCAATTAGGAAAGCACAACCAAATAAATTAATTTTCTTAGTTTTAAAAGGAAGAAGATTTAAATTGATGATTTTTAATACTATAATTCAAATTAACATTGAATATTGTATTAAATCTTTGCTTATAATGTGTCAATGCCTATGTTGCCCTGGTGTGCGGTGGCCTACAAATCCTAAAGTAGCAATAACAACAAACTATCCCTCCTATAAAATTATTGAGCTAGGGAGAACTAGGGCCAAAACTCCAAAAATATTCTACCCAGTGATCCGTTATCGTTAATCAGTTGAATCGAGTTATTTATTTATTTTATTGAGTATAATATGAAAGGCGTTTAATAACCCTATTTAGTTAAAACAGTTTCATTAAGATGGATTGGCAAATCGATAAAGCACAAAACTATGCAATTTGTTGCTTATTTTTGGTTGAGCATAAAATTATTATAATAAAGTGCGTGTTTGGTTAAAAGGTTCTCTCTCACCTGAAATTTTCCCACCACCTTTCCAGCATTCTTTGCTATTTCTGGTGGTCGTCGTTGTCGAACTGAGAAGCACCAACATTCAATAGTAAAAATCCGCTGGAAAAGTCACAGTTGGCTGGAGGGCGCCCGAAATAGAACCGAGACCACGACTGCACGTCAATTTGTAATCACTTTCCATGAATCGGATCACTGTTTGGCCGAATAAATTATGGCTCTTCCACTCTTTACCTTTTAATTATGGCTTTTATATCCGACTTTGGGCTATTTTTATTACTACTCCTCTAATCCACCTTTTGATTCATTTTCTTTTCGAAACGATGATCGTCACTATTTTCCACTCGGTGTATTTTTCAATTGATAACTTTACACTTGATTGAGCACTGAACAAAGAAAAAACAATTTATAATAATTTACAAATGTTTAGTGAGTGATTTAATAACAAAATATACAACTATTTATGACCAATGCCGCACACAAACTGACTCCGCGCTGCCTTCACGACTCTCCAGATACTTTTGTCGTTAATTTTTTGACTGGCTGTAATCGTCGCCATCGTAATCGTAATACTGATAAAATTGCGAAATGACTATATAAGTGGCGAATTTTATTAAGCCGTATCTTTATTGCCACTTGGACCATTCCTCAGTCACAATAAACACTATATTAGTTAATAAATGACCTCAATACAAGCACAACTTTACAGTTTTCAAATTGTTTTATTTCACTAAACTAGAGGCTTCTATTTTTTTATTTATTAGTTCCTATGATATTCATATCCAGTGATCTTGATAATGAACTTCGTTTCTCTTATCAATTTTAGTTAGACTCTTCTAATCGGTCATTAATGTCAAACTGGTGATTCGACACTTTTCGACAAATGATCGCTGTTAATTGATCGCCGCCTATTAATCTAGGGGGGTTTATGTATTTGGACAAATTTTACAGCTTTAAGTATTTGAGTGAACAATTACTAAGGAATAGATATACTCGTATGTTTGATCTAAACGAGATTATCTAATCTTCACAAAATATACTAATCCAATTATGCAGCATATAACACATATTTGGGTTCGCTTCCCGTCTTCTGACCTGTGTAAATTTCATACAATTGTATAAAGACGGAAGAAGGAAAGTTTGGACAGCGAGCCCAAGTTGTTTATATTTAATGAATAATGCGTTCGTTAATGAACTCAATAATAGTTATTTATACAACTAGGTCGATAAGATAAGGCATTATTAAACACAAGGGTTGTGCCTTAAAGAAGGCCCGAGTGTTTAATAATGCTTATCGACCGTGTTTTATATAAAATTGTATGCATTTTTTAAATAAATTAACACAAAATCTTTAAAATTCTTTAATTTTTTACAGTGATATATGTTGCTCTGTTCCACACACTATACCTGTCTTTGTTTCACAATGTGTAATGCGGGAAAAGGATAGAACATTCTTAAATTAAAAATAAATTCAAATAAACGTGTGTAACGGTTTTGAAATTTCGATTAACTTTAATTTCATTGCACCGATTAATAAATTAATAGATTTTTTTGGTAATGACTTTTGATTTCTTCGACACAAATTCTAATATTTGGATAATAGTTTTCAAAGATGTTTATGTTTCTATTTCATAACAAAATGTTGATTTGAAACAACATTTTTTAATATAAAAATCCATAACTGTAATATGAAAGTTAAAGGATAATGTTCGTCAAAATTTGTCAATATTTATCAGTGAAACCTCCAGTATCAAAGGGAATTTTCATATAAATTAAAGAATTTCTTTCACGGACGTCACACTTTAATAATAATAAACTAATAAACTAGAGCCTTAAAGAATTTTTTAAAGCACTTGTGCTANTAAAGGATAATGTTCGTCAAAATTTGTCAATATTTATCAGTGAAACCTCCAGTATCAAAGGGAATTTTCATATAAATTAAAGAATTTCTTTCACGGACGTCACACTTTAATAATAATAAACTAATAAACTAGAGCCTTAAAGAATTTTTTAAAGCACTTGTGCTACAATAACAACTTTGACAGAGCAAATTTGAATATCATAATATCAATTTCAAGCTACAAAAATGCATAAAATATGTAATGTATTTATTAGCTCTTATCGATCATGTTTTACACAACTTTATGTGTTTTTGAATGTATTATTTGAATAATTTCTTTAATTTCAACTTATTGAATGACATTGTTTGTTTTACTTATTTATTTGCTTTAATTGAAACGACAATATCATGTGCTACATCAAATTTAAACAATATAAAATAAACTATAAAAGTACTGATAAAGAACATTGGATTATATTATACTCAATAAATCATGACAGCATTTGAACATTACTGCGAATTTCTGACAAGGAGATCCTCTACAGAATCTACATCAATTAGATAGTAATATCAGGGGTTCCCAAACTTTTTCACCCCCGGCGCCCCTACATACATTTCACGGCACCGCGGCGCACAGTTTGGGAACCCCTGAGTTATATGATGATTTTATGAAAAGAATTTGCGAATTTTTATCGAATGTAGGCGATAGTAGCAAATAAGATAAATAAATTTGGTAATTGTATCCCTCATACTCTGATCTTTAGTCAGTCTACAAATTAAAGCGTGATAGTTTAAGTAATTTATAAAATTTTAGAACATCTTGAACAAAACGAATATTAGTCAGGTCATTTAATTTTTTGTTGTTGTCAATAAGTTACATAAAAATATATAGATTATTAAATATACATATTTAAATTTTGATTACGTATAACCTATTGGTTAGTCCCAGACCGGTAACGGTTGTTGTGGCGTCGAAGAAAAATTTAAGGACCTTAGTTTTTAATTATGATTCACTTATCAACCCAGTTCTATAAGTAACAATTAATTGACTTCTTGGTATTTTTCTGATTTCCATAAATATAATTTTTGAATCATAAGAGCCTCTATTATGATAATAACAATAAAAGACCAGACCACACTCCACTATTTTATTCTGAAAAATTCCGTTGACTAATCAATTAAATTCTACGCAAATATAACTTTAATGACTCAGTAAATATTTGTCACAAAATTAAAATTAAAGTGATATTTAAATATAAGTTCCAAAGTGTCAATTTACCCCACAAAGATTAGAGATTTTTTCTTAGTTAATTACACAAGGACTGCTATGTACATAGATAGTTTTATAAATGTAATTCATTTATTATTCACAGATAGTTTTAAGGTTTTTAAAAAGTTTAAAATAAATTTAAAGAACTAATTAATTAAAAAGTTCATATTAATTAATAAATTGTTCTAGGGATTTCGAAACTACATTTTTTTATTTAATTAGTATTTCTTGGAATTTTGTATTTACTTTATGTTTTAAAATTACACAGTTCAATTGGGAACTTTATAAATAAAACAAGTATTTTAGAAATGGAAATAAATTAATATTTAAACTGTAATTAAAGGCATAATTGACCAGGTTCTCTGTATTGGTTTCGTTAGTTTGTTTAATAAAAAGTTCTTAATTGGTAAAGTTTTAGTTAGCCATTCAATTATTAATTGGAATGTTTTTTTCTTATTTGTTTTAGATTAATTAACTTTGTTTGATAACAAAACTATTACCAAAATTTTAAATGTTATTTTAATTAACTTTATTTGATTGTTATCGTTCCTAATTTTATAGACATAAAAAAAATAATTGTAATTTCTTTTCATAGATAATGACATAAGTGGTACATCTGGAACAAGAAACACTATACACAAACCCTATTACACAAATAAATAATTTTAAATTAAAATTTTGTAAACAATTCAATTTTAAAGTTGGTTCACTAGAAAATCTGCTAATTGTCATAATTTTTTTGAGGATACATCTTCAGGATCGTGATTAAACCATATTTTAAGGACAACATTTCAAATTGAAAATTAAATGACCCATTGAGACGATTTTTTAAAACAAATGTTTANAAACAATTCAATTTTAAAGTTGGTTCACTAGAAAATCTGCTAATTGTCATAATTTTTTTGAGGATACATCTTCAGGATCGTGATTAAACCATATTTTAAGGACAACATTTCAAATTGAAAATTAAATGACCCATTGAGACGATTTTTTAAAACAAATGTTTACAAATTTTCATTTCTGTGAATGAAGCCAGTTGGTTTCTTAGATGGATTAGAATTGTTCTATGAAATTTGAACGATATATCCAGTCACTAGCACATAAATAGGAAAGAGAAGAATAGCTTCCTCTCTTTTCATCTTTTTTTTTTATTTTACCCAAACTATAATTTATATGAAACTAATACAAAATCGAAGACGGGACGGCGAACCCTAACTAGTATTTAAATTTTTCTGTAATATATCATAAACCGAAATATTTGAATATGAACATCGATTTAATAATATGTAATTAGATTACATATTTTTAATGGGAAACATCATTTTTATGATAATAAATCAATATTCTTATTCAAATTACATTGTCTATGCCGATCAATCATTTTGATTTATTAGTAATAAAATATTAATTGAAATAATTGTGGGAAGATATTTATGCAAATTAAAATTTCATTTCCCAATATAAAAATATTACAATTGGATTCGAAATTGATATTTATAACAGGTATAAAACAATTACATTAAATTAAACTTGTGTATTCTTGTTAAATAAAGATTAGTTTATGATAATTTTAACATTTTACTTTCAACATAATACGACGGTTCTGAGAAACAACGACGCAAGTGCAAAACAATTTTAAGGGAAAGCAAACGAATCGTATAGAATATGACAAATCGTCTGATAAGTCAAGCTTTAAAGACTGATGCAACCCCGTTTAAAAAACAGAAGAACTTATCCGACTTTATTAAAACTTAAGAAGCTATTATGTAGGAGATTATTGTTCTAAACGATAAAGATGTCGTCTTATGATATTGACATAATTGGGCTTGGAGGCAAGAGATGCACTAGACCACTCTTGTAACTGATATTTTCACAATGAGGAAACTACCTATAGTGGTGATCCTTAGTACTGCTACGGTTAGGTCCTTGTTCCCATGTATAAAAAAATATAAACTTCCCTTTCAATTCCTGTAAGCACCATGGGATAGTCTCAACCGGTTTTCGACATTTCAGTCACTTTTTGCGCCATTACTTGTAATTATATCGCAATGATATTAATATTTACAAATGGAAACTTTCTCGAGCTGAGGATTCGATCCACGACCTCGAGTAGGCAGTTAAGGATGCTAACCACTTAACCATAAGGCAGATTGAAGGATATTATTCTGGTTAATTCTATGTACTTGCACTTATGTCGTTATTCATCTGGACCGTAGATATGTAAATATCAAATTGCACCAGGAAAAAATTTTAATTGTTTTTTCCAATCTGAATTTTTAAAGCTGTGGCTTTATCTATATTTTTATAAAATTTAAAATTTTACCAAACGGAAAATGAAAATTTATAAAACAAAAACTATCATCGGCTTTACTTTTAAAAGAAACCATGTCTTAAAACTTAAACTTTAAATGTATTCATATAACCTTAATAAATACTAAAAAGTAAGTAGTGCTAAACAATTAAAATCCGATGTAAATAATTTTCACATTAAAAACTAAATATAACTCCACTTAAAATGAAATGGTATTTATGAATAAGATTTATTTATTAACCGCATGCAATATAGTGTTTCATGTTAAAGCAGTTCAAAGGCCGATAAATAAAAAATGAGGTTCTTTTATTGCTCTCTCATAAAACTCCATATTAATAAATCATTGAACTTGGAATTAAATTGTAAATGGCTTTAAATTTGAAGTTTGTTTTAGGCGATTTTTTAACCCATTAAAAGCCGAATTAAATGAGCCAGAGGAAGGTGAAAAAATCGGGATTACCCATCACAATAAAAATGCAAAAAATAATTTGTCCATCATTGAATCACTTGCGAATTATTTAATTCAATCACACCATTTAATTTCTGTTTTCATTTAAAATGCAAATACAAATGAATAATAGAAATATTTGCATTTAATCGAGTAGCTTTGAATAATCTTCAAAATCTTGTTTTATAACAAAATTTCATCGCGGAAAAATCGAATGATCGATCATGATCTTATGTAAATCTCCAATCTATGTTTAGAAAAGTGTGTCAAAAGCTCTCGCATAATTTCGTGCGTAACATAATTAGCAATGACAAGCAATTTGGCAAACTTTGTACTATTTATAATAATGTATTTTATTATTCTAGAAAAAAAACAAAACTGAAAAAGAAGCCAATTACGTTTGTAATTTCAATGGTTTTTGGGCAATTGCCCATTTCTGTGTTGTTTCGTTTTTGGATGAGAAATGGGGGGAAAAAGACACGACGAAATGCCTCTCTGGGGAATTAATTTTGCATAAAAACACAAATCTGGTTATACAATTCTGTTTCCAGTACAAATAGCCAGCAAGGTAATCCACGTATGGAATAATGATGAATGCCAAAACGGTTTAAAGTGGAATGAATTCGGCTTTAATGGGATTATGAATGTCTTTTCAGTTGTATATCACTTTTATTTTGCTGATTATTTTGTCCACAAGCAAATCAGCCAATCACTCAACAATACACAAAACGATCCACTAGATTGACAATGAGCATTGTGCTCGGTTTAATAATAAAAAATTGTAACTGTTTTATTCTTATAATAATATATTCCCCTGAAGACTAAAAATCCAGAATAATCTAGTCGTCTTTGTGCTTTTGTTTTTTTTTTATTCTGGACGTTCTCTGTTCTTATTTAATCAATTACGGTTTTTTGTTTTCTTTTCCAATCGATGGCCACGCGATTTTCGAGACACTACTAACCAAATTGACAAATCCGGAGCACACTTTACCGTCGCGAGTCGCTGAGTCAAACTGAGCTTCGAAATTGGCGAGCGACGGTGTGCCGCTGGCTTTGGCTGGTGGCGGCACATTATTGTAACCAAAAAGTAGTAATTGCTTTTGGCTGGAGAGGCAAGCACACACCACAAATACAGTCATACTGAAACCCGAGTAACAATAGTAGGCCGGGCAAATATTAAAAACAAAAATTCAATTAAAGTGATGTTTCATCGAACGAGACCGCCGCTTTGCAAATTCAGGAAGTAACACACCAGAGACCTGTAAATTGTACTAAAAGAGACGACTAACACATG
>JXOV01004091.1:4819-21320 GCA_001014945.1 Clogmia albipunctata
GTACTTTTTTTATTATTAAAGTGTGACCTCCGTAAACAAACTTAATCAATTTATACCAAAGTTACTTTGATACTGAAGAATTTACTGTAAAATATTGACGAACATTATCCGACACTCTCAGATTACAGTTATGGACTTTTATATTTAAAAATTCTGTTTCCAATCATCATTTTGTTATGAAATATACACGCAAACATGATTGAAAATTATTACCCAAATATTAAAATTTGTACCCATTCGAGCTCCCGTAGCATCTGACGAAGCGTATGGTCTGGAGTTGTCCTGGTGAAACACTACACCCTTCCTGTTGGCCAATTCTGGACGCTTCTGGTTAATCGCCTGCTGAAAGCGGTCCAGTTGTTTGCAGTAGATGGTAGAATTAAGCGTCTGGCCATATGNCAGCTAATAGTGGATGATTCCCTTCCAATCCCACCAAACACACAGCAAAACCTTCCTGGCCGTCAATCCCGGCTTGGCCACTGTTTGGAAGGATTCACCGGGCTTTGACCATGACCGTATTCATTTGATATTGTCTTATGTGATCCATTTCTCGTCGCCAGTCACCATCCGCTTCAAAAATGGGTCGAGTTCGTTCCATATCGCAGGTTGATTCGGCAGGCTTTTTACGCCAAATCCATGGTGTCGTTTTCATTGGCTCTGAGTCGTCGAAACCATTCCTTCGCGTTTCGAAGTGATAGAATACCATCCCCCAAAACACCGTTGATCTCACGGAACGTCTCTCTAGCGGATTTGCCTTTAATAAAGAAAAACTTTAAAAAAGCGCGTTAGTGAACTCCATGTTTCACGTCTATAACTGTTGATATTAATCATGCATAGCGTCGTTTTGTTCAAGACCTTTCAAATTATGTATGGTATTGCAAAATACGAGCTTTGTAGCGCTTTGTACAAATGAAATTTTGAATTTCTCAAAAGACAAAAAAGCGAAAGATATTTGACAAATTTTTACAGAAATTCAACGAATTTTTAAGAGTTTTGTATTAACTTATTAAGAAATGCAAAAAAATGTATAAAACACGGTCGATAAACATTATTTTAAACACTCACTACAGTCGTGGCTTTTAAAATCTCTATCGAGTTGTATAAATAACTAAAATCATTTAACAAGATTATTAATGCCCTTAATATTTTTACATAAGATATTTTAAATCCGGTCTTGATTTAAGACAACACAAAATCCATTATTGGCATTTTCTAATGTAAGCTTTTGAAGGCATTAATTATTAAATAGAGTATAGGTACTATTTTATAAATTAGGGATTGAAAATTATCTAATCAAATTACTACAATTTTATGAAGTTTTGCTGCCCTATGCTACGAAAAAAGCGCTGTCCTACCACCTAGAAGGAGACATATTTAATCAATTTGTTAAAATCAGTTTAATATAATCTAATTACGACATAATTTCATAAAAATATATTATCACGACCCTACCTATATATTGACTATATAAATTAATACTTAAACTACTTTCAAATTAAAAATCCAAAAATAGAATAGAAAGTAACAAGTCTAAATACATAAACAATAACTGTATTAAAAATCAAGAATGCATGTAAAATATGTTTAATTATGACAAGTCGTGAGTCTATTTTCCACACTGATTGAAATGACGTATTTTCTTTATTGGTTTTACTCATAAGCGCATCGTGAAAAAGTATTTCACACACTGATCTCGGTGTGTGAAGAAAATTCTTTAGATACGGAATTGCAAATCACTTATGTCAAAGCCCTCGATTCTATTATTTGATTACTTTACGGTAATTAAATATGTTAATTGGACTAATTAACAATAAAAGAATCCAGTTCTTTACAAATTGTACTAATTTGTTCTAAAAATAGTCATTTAATTGAAGAATTAGTTGGACTTTGAACAAAAAATCTGGAAGGGAATAAAACCTACATTTTGTTGAAATATTTTTTAGTTATTCTTTGAAAGTCTAAAATGTCGGTTGTAGCAAAATTTATTCTTTGTATTCTAGTTTTGTGTCTAATTGGATATTCTATCCAGGAATCTGACGATCTTCTACTTAGAGTGAAAAGAACTTTTAATAAAGGTGGAAACGTGAAAGTGAGTTTTTTTTATCTAGCATTAAAGTGATGTAGATATACGTGTATAGCAAATCCACAGACTATTTGAACCATAAACGAGTAAAATCAGCTATGTTGTTATAAGTGAAATATGTAGAACATTAAGCCAAAAGTGGATAAAAACCTTTTATGCAATTTCGTATCGAAAAGAAGCCTGTTTTGACGGGAATTGGTTCTGTAACGGTTTACAGCACGCGTTCGGTAATATTTCAAAATTTTCATGCATTTTAGTCACCAATTTAATGAAATTACATATTGTTGTCAAAACCAAATTTATTATTCAAATATTTTCATATATTTTTATTTGCTGCGCTCGTCAAAATAAATGGTAAATTCGTGCTTTAATAACCTCTATTTCAGCACTTGTACCGAAATATACTATTCTCTGGAAAAGACACACATATTTATAGAAATGAAAATAAAAATTTAACAGGGGCAGAGCCCTTGATAATACTGAATTTTATCATTAACCCAATTCTTATTAAAAATTGATATGTATTTTTTTTTAAATCGCGTGTTAAAGCGAGAGTTTTGGTACATTTTAGAAAAAAGAGTTGTGTGAAATCTGGGTCACCAAGCCGATCTGCCGAGAACTTTTTAGACTGCCCTCGTATTTTAAATACTCTTTGATTTTCAATGTGAGTGTAAATTATAACTCATTTAGTAATTATTTATCCAAAAGGAGAGTTTTATAGATGACTCGTATGTTTATCATTATTTATCGATCCTTTCTTTTAGAAGAATCTTTAAAAAAAAATACCAAAATCGTACAAACTTATAATATATAATGGTTTCTAAAGTCTTGGTTTTATGATTCGATTTTTTATTTTGGAAGGGAAATCACTGAACGAAATCAAAGATCGCTTGAATACTATTTCGATTTACCCATATCCTTGTGCCCCTAAAAGTCTAATTCCAAACTGTTTCAGGCAACTAAACTTTAGTATGCACATAAAAACACTGCAAAGTCCTTAATAAGGATAAGGACTCCTTATCCTAGATAAATATTATGAATGAGATGTCTGTCCGCGCAAAGCGTCCCGTGAATTTTCAATTATTTCAACAAGTACACCGTGAGTCAATTTAGATCAGTAGTTAATGATATTGATTCACAATCCAAATGACTTTTTTCTAAATTATTTGATTATATTGACAATTCATGAGTTCAATGGTACTAACCAAAGAGCAGGAACAGTTGATTAGTAAACTACACCCGGCTAAGGTGTTAAGATAGAAGAAATAATACCTACTCGTCTGAAAAGAAGATGCTTACAATTTACAGGCATTCGTAATGATGTCGATTAATTAGTATAGGATAAAATGCTAACAGGACTTGACTATGTTGAAAATTTGGACATATTCGACATGTGACGCCACGAGCCGTCTGTCATTCTTTGTTTTGATTTTACATGAACTGAATCGTTCAAGTAAATTAGTGATTATTTCGCAACAAAAACATTATTGCACATGTTTAGTCACTTTAAAAGTCTTTTTGAGTTAAAAGCTTACGGCATACAATAAGCCTATTTTGCAGAGTTTTCAGTGAAATAATTTTTTGAATGGGTTAAAAAACTAGAAAAACGTTAATCAATGCACTTATTGAGCTAAATGGGGACTATATTTAGAAAATATATTTAATATTACAAAAAAAAAATTTCCCTCCTTTTTCTGAAATATTATTTACCTCTCATAATATCAGTAAAGAAGGGCAACTTACAGGTTTCCATATTTTTGGAATCTTCTCAAACTATGAAATCTGCAATAACCAGTAATAATCAATATTAAAATTTATTTTCTTCAATATTCTTGTTTTCCAGATGTCTTTGGGTATTGGTTTTCCTGTAATTTTTAACGACAACTCTAATAGGAGTTTAAACTGTGGTATAAACTTACAAGGACAATACATTTATCCTCCGAATCCAATCACAATTTACAGCTCCCCATTTTTGACTGGAGCCACAAGAAAACTGAGGTCAGAAGAAAATCACGAACCAGACGATACGAGGCAGATTTTCTATTCAACACTTGAATCGATTTGGGATCGAAAAGGAAAACCAGGACATGAGTGCGTTTTGAAAATAATTTGCGAGGTGGCTCAAAGTCCTTTTTCGCACAATGGACTGCTAGGACAAATAATTGATAAAGCTTTTACGTACGTGTCTATATTTTTTGTTATTTAGGTTTAATTTATAAACGGAATTTTATTTCTTTTCAGTCCTGGAGACGATTTTCCCGAAAATCATCACTACCACGATGCAAGAAAAGCAGGAAAAATGGGAGTAAATTGCGAAAAAATGTTTCCAAAATGTGAAAATGGATTAGGCTTTTTAGATTCTGTAATATATTTTAATTGATTAAAAATATTTGTCGTTTTGTAATTTCATTTAAAATATATTTTTTGCTCAGGAGGGGATGAATTTACGAAAATTTCTGGAACTCGAATTATGTTTTGCACAAAAGTAATACCATTTCACAAATCAATTTTTTTAAATTAAAACTTTGTAAACAATTGGAGGCCGGGTGGCGTAGTGGCAGAATTCAACTCTAAGGGCCCCGGTTCGAGCCCAGATCAGACCGTGATTTTTTTCTTTCCAATTTCATTACACGTTTTCACTCATTGCATTCTGTGATTAATATTTGTTTACAAATTTTAAATTTCAATAAAAAATATACCCAGGTCTCACCCGTCGAACAACCAGCGCATAGAATTGAAGAGATAAACTGGATCTTTCTAATACAAATAATTTTTCTGATGTTCACTGAACGGATACAAATGAAAGTTATGAAAGGGGTGGTCTTCTTCGTAGTATATGTGTTCTGTTTCGGTGGTAAAAAATGTCAATGCATAAGCTCAATATAGAATCATTTGTTTATGGTGCTAATCATATTATAACAAATAATGGTTCGTAAACATGATATTCAATTGTCTGTTGTGAAACATTGGCAATTGAATAAACGGCAATTGGTAACGGTTGTTGAGTCGTAGAAGGAGAAGAATCAATTAAATTTAAAGAGTAATATATAAAAGAAGAGATAAGAGAGCCTTGTTTCTTGGCCCGACCATCGTCTTTGAAAAGTTGTCTGAAATTTACACAGGACGGAAGTCGTTTTTTAAAATTGACCTAATTTAGCTATAAAAGAATACTTAAAGCAAATTTTTAATTTTATAATTTATAGGCTAAAATTTCAATTTCAATTTATAGTGTATATTATATATAAAATTCAATTGTCACGCTACGTTTGACCAGGTTCCTCAGAAATTTGGTTTACATATGAGATTGGTTGGTAACCTTTTTTTACATTCCTAAATATTAAGGGTGAGTAACTCCAAATTTTTTAGACAAATATGTTTTGAAAAATGTTTTTTTCCATTGATTATTATAAAGCAATATTACATAAATATATAAAAAAAAAACAAACCCCTATGTATTAAGGGTGAGCTAACCTTATCACTTTCCAGTACAACCTTTTTCTTTTTATTAAAAAAATACGACACTAAATTCTTACAACCCAACATGTTAGGGTTATCCATTTTAAATTAATGAATTAAATTTCTTTCAAAAGCTTCTGGTTTAGATTTTAATAGGCTATATAATTTTTATACTCCTACGAAACGATTTGATTAATTTTAATGAGATTTTGTATGCATATCAGGGAAGGAATGGATAACGATTAAGTTATGAAAAATACATCTACAAAAACTTACAACCTTAACCTACCGTAAAAGGATGAACCACTCCTAATCATTTTTTAATGGTCAATTCTTATACGCTTCTTAAAACAATTCAAGTTAGTAAGGGTGAGCTACCCCTAATAAAATTCTTTTTGACAATGCAATGTTTAATGACAAACTAAACATAAATAGTTAAAACGATTTTATTAAATTTTTGTGTGCATTTGAGGGAGGTCGGTTAAAACATATAGTTATGGTTTTATACTCCCTAATGTTAAGGGTGAGTCACTCCTAATCTTGTTTACTTTTTTCGAAAAAGAAATATTTTCGATTTAATTGTTATTAAATGGCGTGTCAAGTAATAACAAAACAAATTTTATTTTTATTTATAAAAATAACTTATCTAAATCCATGATTCTTCTAATAACACAACAGTTCATTTCCCTTTCATCGCCACAAACTTAGACTGTTAAATTAAAAAATATTATCTAAAAATAATGAAAATGGCCAGACGACGTTTGCCGGGACCAGCTAGTAGTATATAGTCATTCTCGTATTAAAAAATTAATTTGTTTTTTTTGTGTTAAGAATAATTAAGTCTATTATTGACTCATTTATTTTATATTATGATTATTTTTTATTTTTTAATCTAAATATGAGGGTTGGATAAGAACTAATAAATCTCTGGGCCGTATGATGCTGATATTGTATAAGGAATATGTTCTTTATTTATTTGTTTAAAATACTCTTCTAGAAGAGTGTTAAAAATTCTGTCAAATTGGACTATTATTTTTGTTTTTGTTGGAAAGCGATTCGGCAGCGTTTTGAACAATTCAGAAAAGCAATATCGTGCAATATATGCTCAAGAGAACTGTTATCAATAAATAACAATAGTTAAATTCGGCTTATTATGTTTCATTGTGGTTCCATGCCTGTTTTTGTTGAATCATCTCTAAGTGCGCCTAGAACGGCTCCCATTGAGGATCAAGTAATAAGATAAAATACTGCCCGATCGTCGTAAAAGCACATAGTTCAAATTTATGGATATTTACGAGATATAATCAACACAATTTTTTTACATAATAAAACTACATTTTGAGAATGATCGGTTCACACCACTTCTGATGTTATGGTCAAATTAGTGGAAATAGACTAGGAAAGGCCGAGTATGACTATTATCAATTATAATTTTTCGAGACTTTAAATTAAAGTAAATAAAATAGCCTTATTCCTTCCTCCGTTGTCAATAATGTCTAGCCAAAAAGGCAATTTAAAATCCCAGATAAAAGATAATTTAATTGAGAAGAATGTATGTATGTTAATTCATAGAAATCCTCACAGACATTGAAGTTTCTATACAATAAGCCAGTGATGGGCAAACTTTTTAAGAGGAGGGCCGGATGACATACCAAAATATCTCGGCGGGCCGGATAAAACACACAAATTAGCTTGGCGGCCCGGAAAAAATTGAAAAAAAAAAAAATTTTATATATGACAAACAATTTCTTTTATTTTTATATTCCTCAGTATTATATGCTTAAAAATTATAATTTTGTTCTATTTACACAAAAAAATTATTTTTTCAATATGTATAATTTATGCCATTTGGTTTTCAAAATCATGTCGCGGGTCGGATTGNGCTTGGCGGCCCGGAAAAAATTGAAAAAAAAAAAAATTTTATATATGACAAACAATTTCTTTTATTTTTATATTCCTCAGTATTATATGCTTAAAAATTATAATTTTGTTCTATTTACACAAAAAAATTATTTTTTCAATATGTATAATTTATGCCATTTGGTTTTCAAAATCATGTCGCGGGTCGGATTGATAACCTCGGCGGGCCGTAGTTTGCCCATCACTGCAATAAACTATCATCAAACAAGATTTCATTTATGTAGTTATTATGTCTAACTAATAATTTGATAATTTACTATTAGTATTAATGGTATAATTGTTAATATCATTAATACTAATAGTATTTGCCATATTTCAAACCACTCTTGTTGTGGACCTTATTGATCCTGTCATTATGGACCCTACTGCTAATACTCTTTCTAAGGAGACCTGAGACTCTTCACAGTGATACTTTTTCAAAAGATACCAATCTCTGTCATTCCGAAGGGGATATAAGCATAGGAAATGCGTATGTGACTATTAGCGTAACTACTATAGAGAGAAGTTTTAGTTTAGTAACTAAATTTACCAATCATAAAGTATGTCTTATTAAAATTTGTCCCTTTTATTTTGGCGATAAAATAATAACGCGTTGAGCGATTGAAATTATTTTAATAATTTAATTTCATTAGTTAAATACAGCTATTGTTTTTTGAATAAAAAATATATTTCATGGTAATCACCGAAGTCATGAGCTATTACTCCCATAGAGAATAATTTAAAACGGACTGGCATTTAATCAACTCCAGTTTCTACAATTTTTATGGTAAGAATTTTTAAAACTGTTTTCAAAACTTATTAGCCTATTTATCTATAATCAAAAGTTGTAAGTTTAAAAGATTTAACTTTGTATTTACGGAAATTATAATGCCTTTAAGAGATCGGAGTATTTGTAAAATGGAGACAATGTTCTCATTTTTTGGGATGACGATATCACTGTTTTTAAATACCAGTTAAACAAAAGTCTTTAATCGAAAGATATTCTTAAGTAGTTTATTGCATTTTTCGTAATTTTACATTATTTATTTGCTGTGGTACACTTTTCCTATTTTGGGGCCTGAAGACTATGAATTGCGTTTTGCTCCCGTCGACCTTAATCCCCCGTTTTCTGTTTGATATTGGTACAAATAAATTAATATTGCAAATTCCTTGAAATACATTTATCTTTCGATTATAAACCTTCAAAACAAATAACGACTAATATATTAATTAATCTACAATTTCATTCAATCAAACAGATTTGAATAATCTAGTGCATTCAATGGAAAATGGGAAAAGTGTCCCGAATTGAGTGGAATAGTAATAAGAACATGAAAAGGGCTGGTATTTCCATCTTAATTAGTATGTAATTTTCAATAAACTTTACGACCAGCTGGCTAATATAATGGCAATAAAGGTGTAGTTTCGGAATTGTTTCGTTGTTTTTGCTGCTGTTGATGACAAACTCCACAATAATAAATTGGTTTTAATTGAATTATAAAGAAATGGACACCGGATTGTTATTGGTCTTATAACTGCCTGGTGAAACAGTGGAAAGCGGTGGAGATTTATTACGTTTCTATATTCGCCGACTTACCTGGAGCTGGCCAATTAAAATGTTACAATTCATAGCCTTTTGATGGCATGGATTGCTGCGACATTCATCACGGAATAAAAGATTTCTTTCAACTGTTATCGCTTAATTACACTAATGAAACAATCTCCATCTCCCCTCCCTCCCTCCCTCGCTCTTGGACCAAATTGGCACACATAAAGTCCAGTTATAATTGTTCAAATGCTCCAAACACAAAATTCAATAAAACAGTAGCAGGCAAAAGTATTGGGACATTTAAGAAAATTATACCTGTTTTAATCTATATACAAAATTTCCCAAGCTCCAAAATTTATTTGAATCATCTTTTGGTTAGTGATTAGAACTGTATGATGGGAACATGGTCTGGGAAGTGTGTGTCTAGCAGATGATTTAGGGTTAGGCTCTCTGTGCTAATTGCAATCTATGATTCATCCTCCTTTTGGAGGAAGATTAGCAATGCCTTCCTTCAACTTTCCTCGGTCATCGTTTTTGCTTTCAACAATTTATCTAGTTTGGATATATCTGAGTTTTCTTCCATTTTCTCACAGAAATTTTTCAATCAGTTTCTTTTTGCCGTTCTCTCTCTTTTTTTTTTTTTAAAAGTTGTTAGCTTATCGTAGTAAAACTTGAAGTCCTCTTAATTTTTGCTTTTTAGAGCTCGGCTATACGCTGCTTGTGTGGTTTATCTTGTAATTGTAAGGCCGCAATTTCACCATGGTTGGATGTTATTCCTTACTATCACTACAGGATTCTACGTGTTACTAAAGACACTATGCTCGTATTATCAACTTCATTTGCACTGCTGATTTCAGCAAGATCAGTGAGATGCTTTTTGGTTTCAGAAACATAGTCGTCCCATCAAGCCCTTCTGCGGTTGATTCGGATGAGATTTTCTCTGTTCGGGTCCCCTTAATCGCGTAGCATAGCCATCGGTGGTCCACAAATAACGATGAATTAGATACTAGCCTTCCGCTAGCCAGTCTCGACATGCCCGGCGATTTGAGAGTAACCTCAACGACTCCTTATCTTGTTTTGGTCCCAAAAGTGAGTGTGGAGTCCACATTTAGTATTGTAAGGCTTGATGTGCTAATAAAATCTAATTGAGACCTAACTCGAATTTCAATGCGCAATAGATCATACAGGTCGGAATGCAGGTGCTATTGGGCGTGTTATAAGTTCAATGTGTTCAATTGTTGGAAATAGAAAATTTTATATTATTATACTTTTCATAAAAAAAGCTAATTTCAATTTGATTTGAATACTTTGGATTAAATTGGAAAAAATAATCAAATCCTTTTTCATTCCTTTATTTACGTAAAAAATATATTTTTTGCAATCCTGTGTCGAAAAAACACTTTTCTCTTTCATTTTAGTTTCGTAATGAGACATTTAAAAAAAAAAAAAAGTATTTATGTTAATTTTTTCACTATAAAAAAATCAAAATCTGTGAATAAATTTGTCTCAATGTCTAAATTTATAGTTCATTTTTGGCAAAACAGTGACTGAATGCTTTGAAATCAAATTTTTCCAGAAAAGTTTTGCAACAGATGTATGTCCTGCTGGGGAGTAAAACCCGTTTTTAACTCGGTGAAAACGATGAAAACTTGGGGATGGACATTTTACACTCGTTAAAAAGGCTGTTTTTCGCCTTCGTAGATTAAAGAAATATTTTTAAAAATTCTTAACTATAGTTTTTTCAAATGAATAATGCATTTGAAGAAAACCTGGTCTGGACAGAAAGATCTTTGCTTTCCCTTGTCTCTACTGTAATGTAGTCCCTTTTACTCGTCGCCACTGTTATATATTTTACCTAAGAAATATGTGTAAAATAAATATCCCTTTCGCGTCAGCAAGATCCCACTGTAAGGCTAATTGTTTAAATTGAAATGCGCTCTATGAACAACAAACTCTCAAACAGCACTGATTTATTATCACAATAGTAATATTTATAATTACTAACTACAACAACATCGTTACATCACATGACGTCCAACATTTAAATTGATCATGAGTAACAAATTGAAGTTGAAATATACAATAGAATAGAGTTATCCGAAGGCAAAAAAATTCAGTAAAGCTATGGATAAAATCAAAAGTGTCAGTTCTCCTCGAATATCCCTTTTAGTACTAATTTAAAATGAAGATATCAACTATTCTATACTTACCGTTTAACACACACTATTTTGTGCCAATTCTTGTCCACTTTACTGTACCTCTTATGACGTCATTGGGTATTTATTGTTTCTCTGTGATAAGGATCGGTTTGGATAAAAAACGGCATAGAAATTTTTATGTTTTCATAACACAATTTACAAGGAAATGGCCCCGATAACAGGAGGAGGTGATTTTCCTGACTTGTAACCGAAGTAATTAATTACATTTGTCGAAGAATTTTTATGGCCTCAAAAGTCGTCATAATTAGGCATTCACATGGTAATGGCTTTGATTGGGAAAAACGTGTCCCTTTGCCCATTTTCCTCCTCCATCCCTCCCCCTTCACGTCGATTAATCAAATGTTAAATAAAAATTGTCCAAAAAATTTTTTTTCATTTTTTTTCGCGCAGCCGAAAGAGTGAAAATCACAAAAGTACAAAACCGCAATCGCTTTGGTCTTGAATTTTGGGCCTTAAACAGGTCCACTTTAGCATAATCAGTTGGAAATCGGTCCTAGAAAACGGCATTCGACACGCGAAAATATTATTTAGTCAAACAACGTTTCCCATTTGGCTTCCAATTATTAACCGAGGAATTTCGAAAGTAAGTTCCGCGTTTTTCCTCCCCAACCATTTGCCTTTCCTCTTACCGTTTTTCTCGGGGTTTTTATTTCTGATTTCGGTTTTGCCTACAAAACTGAACATGTTTTCGTAATTTGTTTAATTATTTTATTTCATTTAAGAGGAATATTTTCACCTTTTCGTCGTCCCCGATAAAAATTTCTCGGTCCCTTTGTCGCAGCTAAACTTCTCAAGGCTAAACTAGCCCTTATCACGACATTTCACTAATATTTATTTGCCGCTCCACTGTTTTGCCCACGACGCGATTCTCTGAAAATGTGTAATTGCCCGAAATTTAACACATTTCGCTGTATGTTTTGCCGATATTAGGAACGTGGATGAATTATTCATCGATATTTAGTCAAATGAAATTCTCCTAATTAACGATTACCCTTTATCGTAATTTATTGGTGTAAAGTATTCGCACAATGACGCAATGAGGTTGTATTATAAAACTAATTGAAATATAAATCAATTTGTTGAAAAAAATTCTTTTATTTACAAGCTTTAAAATATCAAAAATTTTATTCTATATAAATTTCCCTTTCCAGGGGGTCGTTTCCATAAGCTCATCAGCTCTGTTCCCAAAGGTTTAGGTTATTACCGATAGGGATTTTTTAGTAATACATAACCTAAATAAACAAAGGAATAGTTTTTGAGAAACATTTGGAAGAATATTTTATTTTCTCCATTTTTAATTTAAATATAAGTTTTTTGTACTTAAACACACAATGAAATGAGCATGTTAAGTGATAAGAAGTGAATTATTGTTTGGAAATTGTGTTGCTCGAAAGAAAATCACTACAATTATGAATATTTTAAAAATTAAATAGATTCAGTTTTATGTAATTTACATATAAAATAGGTTTTGTAATAATTAAATTGAAGATATAATTGTACTAATCATGTTGATGTGCTATTTATATGTACAATTTACAGGTGACAAAAAGTGTATTTGAAAATTTGGTTTGCCGGAGACATTCATATTTGACCTCATATTTAATTTATTATTTAGTTTTTTTCCTGTGAAAATAATAAGATTCTAACAAAAAGTAAAATAATATTGCCTGAAAATAAAATATCTTTTAAATAATTGGGACTTGTTCTCTTCCTAAAAGGTAAGGAGCGGTTTTACTATGTACGCTGTTGTAAAATTGGGGAACAGAGCTGAGGAACTGACGGAAACGGCCCTCTAGTAAGGAACATGGAGAGTTTAAACCTCAACCAATTGTGAATTTTTATTGAACATTCAACAGCAATGAAATTTAATACAACAGTTGCTCTTATGGTGTTTCTGAATTTCTTTTCTTTTTAGTAATGAAAGGAAATTAAGATTATACTAAATCATTGTTTTTATTTAAAACATGAATTCAAATTGAATAACTTTTTTTTTATTAGTAATACACAATCTAATATTTTTTTATTTATTATATAACCCTAATGCAAGATCATTATATTATTCACCGTAATGGTGGATCCCGATTTTAAATGAAAAAACAATGTCGGTCACATAATCGTATTTAGTCTGACCTAATTGTAATCTTACTTCTAAATTTGGTCAAATTAAAAAAAAATCTCTATCGATAAATACTCAATATATAGTGTTCCAGGGGAATTATTATTATTAAGTACTTATCAAATATTCAGATACAAATTAAATTATGTAATTTTATTATATTTTATGTTAATACATATTTTTTTCATTAGTGCTTAATCCATAAACAAAATTGAAGTTTTAATATTTGTATTATGTTAATTTTATTATTAGATTTGGAAAGTGTACTTATTTAGCACAAAGTTCTTATTTTAAATTTTTGTTGTTGTTTTAAAAAAAACTACCAAGTCCTTGTCTAGTTGTTTTCTATGACCAATTTGCATCTGCACTTCATTAAAAAAATTCAAGAATTGTATGATTTAGTATTTAAATTAATTTTCCCACTACATTTCACTATAGATTGGGAGTGGTCCCAATCTCAACCAACAAGTGTTAGACTTCTCGTGAATATTAGTTTTCAGTGTATTAGAAGTCAATTAATAGCAACTATAATTCGCTATGAATATTATTTCGCAATGTTATTGATATACACAAATGGAAAAAAAATTCCGCCCGGGATTTGATCTCACGATCTCGAAGAGCTAAACGGCCTCCACCACAAAGGCAGATTATTATTTTTTACATGGTGGTAATGTCAAAAGTGGTTAGGTCAAAATACCTTGGTGGCTTGTGTTCAAAATGACCTAAAGTGCTTTAAAAATTTTAAATATATGTATATGAGTAATAGTACAGAGAATACCATTTAATTGACGAAATTTACAAATAAATGAAAAAATTTAATAAAACATTGATATTATTTCTATGTTAAATAAATTGCCTTTAAGTTAACCAAATTTTTAAATAAAGATTTCGTATAAAACTAAAGAATAATTTGATTTTTGTCTTTTCTTACACAAAAGACATAAAAAGGCAATTAAACAAAAATGCCAATAAAGTTCCAGCTAATCTATGAAATTAGTCACTCTGATAAGATCACAAAAGATTCAAAGGCACCATTAATTGCCGTGTCTGAATAAAATTCGACTAATGACTTTATTAAGTCATAAATCGCAAATTTGGGCGGAAATTGTTCACATTTCGGATGTCTATCGAGTCTATAATAAATACCGAATCTAATCAAGGGCTTTCTTTCGACTGATTTCAGTTCTAACCATGAATTAAAGGATAACTTTTGAGGGAAGGGCGCGAAAACGCTTTTCTACTACAAAATGATTACATTCATTAGAAAATCGCGCCTTTCCTTAATCGATTTGGAATAAATTAAGGGCCAAAAATTCGCCTCAATAAAAACTTGAAATGGGGGGACGATTTTCCAAAAGTGGCCCTAGTTTGGGGTGGAGGAGGATGGGGAGGAGGGCAGAAAGGCCAATTTTCAACTATAAAACCACTCTGCGTTATATTTCCTTGGCATTTATGGGCATTTAACAAATGATTTTCTGAATAAATAAAATGACCAAACACAGAATAAACAGTCACATTAACAAAGGCGGCGGTGGTTTTCCTAAAAATAGTAATTATACGAAAACAGTGGGCGAAATTTCTATGGACCCACATAAAATAAAAACTTATTACACATTTATATTTTACTTTTATATAACTTTTCTAGTCCTAGAAAAAATTTTAAAACTAATTCATTAAGTTTCAGTTTTTACAGCAAGATCAAAAGCGTGACAATGTTTTTTTTAGTTTTTATTATTCAACAAGACTGAATAATTATTCAATTTTTTCTGCGTTTTTAAAAATACATAAAAAAAAACTCTTCTACATACAATAAGTATTACGGTCCACTGAAAAATATAAACTACTTATTTGGAAAAGTTTTCAGACCTACAAATACCAACCAGCAGGGAAATTGTCGCGACTCGCAAGACCCTCTACAGGCACAGACTCCAACATCATATCAACGACACAACTGTCCAATGGGCTCCTACCATTAGAAGCAGACCTCTTCAGGCAACAAGAAGAAAGAATTAAAAATGTAATCTATCCCCCTTTACTCCAAACCCATTATATTTCCCCTTGTTGTATTTACATATTTTGTAAATGTACAGGATTTTCAATAAATCATATTTTTAAAAGAAGTTCTTAAACAAATATGTAATAGATATAAAACATTGTATGGCAACTTTCGAATTTGTGTATAAATAGATTGTTTATTTAAAATTACTACTCCAATATTTATAGGTGAAGAAAGAGGATATTCATATATTTTCATCTTTCTTGTAAATTAGAAACATTATCTCTCTATTTACACTAAACAGTGATTGTTCATTTATACAGTTACTTAATTGGGATAGCGGTCCGAGACGTGATTTTCCTAAAAAGTATTGAGTGGATTTGTTAGTATAGTAGACAGTTCATAAAAAAATTGACTTCTTTATAAATTTGAGTAGAACTTTCATAAAATTTATAATTTAATAACAAGAATAGTTATTTCTGCTACATTATTGTAAAATGGGCCGTTAAAACAAATTCATGAGATTATTAAATTATGGCTTTCTTTTTTTCGCTAGTGAAACTAAAATTTTCCTAGTGCGATAATATGACGCATTATAAAACCAAAATCGATTTCGAAAAGCTAACTTTTCCATATGAAAGTGCAAAGAAAAATTGCACACAATAAATTTCCTTAACACACACCTTGACAGGACATCTATTAATGTGATAATATTATTTTTGCACTCCCGTAACAAAACAAACGGTTTTCGATATTCATTTGAGTTTTTAAATGTTTCACTTTATCGTAGTCAGGGAAAATTTTGAATTTTTAAAAAAAATGTCATATCAGATTTGTTTGAAAGTCAAAATTAGGCGCCATTGTTGTCCTTAAACTACACAAAATATTGGTCTTGACTATGCCATAGGACTGTGTTTATGTTTCAAATTATTTAACGTTACCTGTTTTAAAATTTTAACATTTACCGTTTCAACAGCCATTTGCGTATAATTTGGCTATTTTTGTTCGATTTACGTAGATATCAAAGATAAATCTGCTCAACTATAATGTAAGTAAATTATAGTAAGAGCATTAAAAAGCATTTAAAAGGAAATTTATTTTAACGAAATTAAAGGAAACAAATGTTCCATGTCGCAATAAAGGCGTTTGCCTTATTTCAGCGCGAAAAAAGTTTCCCCATTTG
>JXOV01004096.1:0-23900 GCA_001014945.1 Clogmia albipunctata
TCTACTCGAATTTAATTATGGTTCATTTTTTTTACACCTTCTTTAAATAACTATTAAGATGCTCGTAGAACAATGTATTTTTTAATATTTTAAATTAAAAAAACATTCCTAGGGTTGTTTATTTTCGAAATTTAAAAAAATCAATTTTAATATACATTATTGAACAAATATTTTGAGTAATTACTTATTAATGTTTGATTTTCATATATTCTAATATTGATTGATGAAAATGCTCTTCCTTGATACATTTTTTTTAAATGAAACATTTTGCTTTAGGCAAATAGGAAAGCATGTTTTCACCCTTAATGTTTCGCTTGTTGAATTTTACATCCATATTTTACAGAACAAAATAAGAGGGGAGTGTTTACAAAATATTAGTCTTTAGATTGATTACCTATAAAATTTGAATGAACTTGTGGAAAATGGCTGTTTTGAATATAAGTATGTTGAACAGAAGATCCCCTTCCTAACCATAAACTTTCGAGGGGGAATGCGTGGGGAGGAGCAAGAGGAAGAATTTGCAAGACTATATTATTCCCGAAAAGTCCCTAGACGTTCGGAATTGCCAATAAAACCAGATCACAGGGAAAGTAACTCGTTTTCTGGCATCAAAGTTGGCAGCAGGGGAGAGAATTGTATTAGTAATTTCAAGTGTTATCGCTGCAAATTATTTATACAGTAGTTCCTTGATTGTTGCGAATTGTGCTACATTTTTAAATTTTTTATACACAACACATATTTCCCGTTCATTCAAGGAAATGTAAAGGAGTTGTGGACTATATTTTATAGTTTTTATGTCGTAATTTGCTGCGAGGTTTATGAATAAATAAAATTAAGTCTTTTGTCTTTTTTTTTATACATAATACAACACCATAAGGCAAGTTTGACATTCCAGAAATACCATTGCGTGCCAATTTCTGCAAATATTTGAACTTGCCAGCACTGAATTAAATTACGATTTCGTTAAATTACTCTTTGTTCCATCCTTTTTTCCTCGTTTGAGCGGTGTTAAGTGAGGATTTTCCATAAAATTTCGACAAGACAGTAAAATCGTAATAATATTTGGAGGCTTGTATAATCTCCAATTCCCAATACCCTAGATGTTGAAAGTACTTCAAAGTCCCAAATCTATTTAGGCTAATGAACTCGGCATTTGATGCAGGGTTTGTACATAATACCAATTTCACTTATTGTCACCTGAGATTTCTTCCTAGTCTACTGTTTTATCCTTCAGACTAAATTAAGCTTTTGTTCCAATTTTGGTCTTTTTGTTTTTATCAAGCATTAAGATGTTAAATAAATTGAATTGAAAACTGATGAGAATAGATGCTTCAGTGTAGTATCAAAAACATGTATTGTTCAAACCTACCTATGTTTTACTATAAACAGCGTGATGATTAATGACAAGAAAGTTGAACACTATAAGTTGTAATAGGTTTTGGCTCCTTTTATTTCAAACTTGTAATGAAACATCCATTTATTATTTTGATTGTTTTTGAAAATTCTTTTACGTAGGAGGAAGGCAATGAATCTTTGGTTGGAGTCCAACTGGATTTGTGATAATTTGTGTTACTTCGAAGCGTAAAACTATTGAAGTGACTTATTAATGTTGATTGGTAACAACTTGAAAACATGTCTATTTAAATAAGGCAATAATCTTTCATAAGAGCTATAATAACTTTAAAACTTCTTAGTTTTGAAATTCTAAAACATCATAGAAAAAATTGTAAATTAAATTGATTACAAAAATCAAACATTTACTTTTTTAAAGAAATTTTGTGAGAATTAAATAAATTTGTCCAATTATAATAATTAGTTAAATATTAGTTTATTGATTTCAATATTTATTTACTTAAAAGTCGTTACCCATATAGATAGGAGAGAATAGGTAACAGCCCCTGTGAAGTCTTAAGAGAGAGGGCCAAAGAAGTCTTTCGAGGGATCTCAAATCGTTAGACCGTTGATAGGGAACTTTATTGCAATAGAAACAAGTGGTGAGAATAAATACATCAGCATGTCCTGCAACAGAGTAGATGGCGTTTGGCTCATTCTAAGAGAGAGGTAGAGAGAGAGAGGTAGAGTGCTTCTTTTAACAATAAGGTAACCAGTTACAGTCATCTCATTACAAGTTAGTGAAGTTTTAACGGTTGCCCTGTTACCTACAGTCAGAGTGTCACTTTGATTGCACCAATTAGATGTGGCAACTAGGAGAGAGCGAGCAATAGCTGAAGACAAGACTAAGCATGCTGGATGTGTGAAGAAGAGGAGGAAATGATTGAACATCTTCCCGAAAAATGCGGCCAGGCCTCTAGACCAACAGTAAGTCTATAATACGAAAAGGAAAGAGTAGATTACTGAGTGAAGTTAATTCTTAAAAATCATCAATAAGGCTTTGCTAATTAAGAAGAAATTCGCCAAATATTAGGATAATTATTTAAATGAAAATGTTTTTTTAAAGTTATTATTCATTTTTAATTTGAGTTACCTGTACGAACTAGTTTTGAGTATGGAAAATATAATTGAGGTTAAAAGTATAAGATATTTTTTGAAATTATAGTCAAAGTCTAAATATATTTAAGAAAGACGTCTAAATGCTGGCTGAAAAGCGATTAGCTTTATTAAAGCTTTCTTCTCTTAAAGCTTTCTTAAAAATGTGTGTATTACTTCACACATCTTTAAGAAACTGATAAATTGGTTCTAGATAAAAATCCTGAAGTGAGTATCTCAAAAAACATAAATTTCAATATTTGTAGATTTTATAGCTTTACAAAATTATCGGGCCTTAAGATATTGTCAAGAGTTGTCTTGGATCAATTTTGAACAACTAGGCAGCTCCACTAAAAAAAACCAATAACTTCTCTTCTACTAAATTTTTTTGACCCTATGTTTAATTTGAAAGTGAGTATAAATTGTTTAAAAATGCTTTTCTTGTGGACCTTGTTGCGAATATTTTTTAAATTATAGGTATTATAAAAAAAAACATTTAAATTTTAATACTTGCAATTGTATTTAGCTTTTACAATATAAAATTGATTGAATCCTTAAATTTAGAAAAGAAACTGAATCTTTTATGTGGTTACATATAGGTTTCTTTTAAACTATATTTAGCAGCATACCAGAATATCTTCAGATTGTTTTAAATATGACTTTATCCGTGACAGGATTTGTTATTGAAATGATGAATGGGTGTGATACGACAAAAACGTTAAAACATTTAAATCATCATTATTTCACACTTTGGTTCGTTTTCGCAAAGGCCAGCTGTTGTGTTAGTGTAAATACGAAATATTTACCAAATCTCTTCATTGTCAAGTCGGGATAAATGAGAATAATGACTAGTGTTAAAAATAGAAAATTAATTGAAATCTGAAAGGAAATATGAAATGGCACAAATCCACAACTCAAGTTCATGTTCCCATCAATCATACTGGTCTCGTGCTTTTGTTCGTTTTGGTTGAGCTTTTGCACATATTATCCGGTCGCAATTTTGCAATTTTCCCTTTTGTTCATAAATTTCCATTTCTGTAGTCTAACGGAGAGAGATAAAAAAGTGGTGAAAAACGTGCAAAAAGACTCCCAACCCAGTTTTGGGACGGTTTTTCTTCACCATGAGTCCAATCCAGGGCTACAAGAGTGATAGTTTTGTCCGAAAAGTGCTGATAAAGTGTCGGTCTGCTGTGTCGTGCTCTGAAATCCCGAGGAACGTATTTATTGCTCGTCATTGTTACAGATGACACCTTAATTAAACGAATGCACATGTTGCGAAATGGGGAACTCCTCTCCCCGTGGATGATTGTGTGATTCGTTAATTAGAAAATTTTACAGCATAATTTATTGTTTGTCGCTTTCATAAACAGTAATTGAGTCGTGAACTCTTTTGTCATCAACACCAGGCCATAATCAACACTGAATGGCGTGGAGCTGTCGAGGGATTTGTTTACCAAGGAATCCCAGACTTGGATGGGTTTGCAAATGTGTTTCATAAGCTGGCTTTTGAGTGCTCGAAAAAAATACCGGAGGATTTTATGGTTTACGGAAATTAAATGATGAGAAATGTAATTGAATCAAGGCGAATTCAAAGGTGTTTTCAATGGGAATAAGCACTACTTACTTTGTATTACTTACCTTTATTACTCAGTCAGACAATTTTAACAAGTCATAAAAAATAATGCTCTTCTTATAGATGTTTTACGAATTGCTACATACCCTGCATATTTTAGTTGTTTATTTAAGATTTGAGTTTGAAATCGTGTTCATTACTTTTTCAAATAAAAAGTTCAACATTTTATTTTTAAATACATTAGAAGTCTCTTATCAAAAACAATCGGGTATTTAAATGTTTAATTTCAATTATCTGATAGCGTAAAAATAGCAATTGATTTCAAATGTATTTGTATGATTTTGGTTTTTGGCATTTTTTTTTATATAAAAATTTTTTTATATAAAAAATTATACGTCGTTTAAATAAGCAGCTCTTTTATTGCCAATAGTTTTTGTAAATTCTTAATCATTAAAGAATTTAGGACCTTAATTAAAACTGGTATTTAAATCTTTGTATTTTAAACCATCGGATTTTTCTTTAAAAATTTGACTCACTACTGTTAGATCTTTATTTATTTCTAGTATTCTTTTTTCCATTACACAACAGTCTAGGTTTAGCTATTGGTTTTACGTAATCAAAGGTTTTTCACTTCCATAATTAGGTGATCAAAAAGGGGATTGATTTATTTTGGTTTTTTTCTTGTATATAGAAAAAAATATACACTGCGTTTCATCCTTTTACGACAGCGGTCTTCGATTAAATTTTAGTTTATATCTCGGAGTGTATCAATCTAAACTCATTTTTTTGGTACTAAGAAAGGTCTTATCATTGGCCATCTACTGAACTATAAAACAAAAGTCTAGGTTTGTTGCAAACAATTAAAAATGCGTGCGGATTTTTCCCATACAACAAAATCGTTTCATCCTTTTACGACATGTTGCATATTTTTTCCCAATGCGCCAACAAGAAAGAGTGTTTAGTGATTTTTTTTAGACTGAACTAGTTGATAATCTATTGTTCAATATATACAGCGCGAAAAATTGAGTCGCTAAGTCATAGTAGGCAACCAGTAACTATCTTTGGAAGTTTAGAGATCCATATTTCGAATTATGAGAAAATTCTATAAAAATTGTTGAGTTCAAATAAAGTAATAATGGCTATCGAAAACTGAGTTCATTATGCATTGTGCATTTTTTAAATTTACGTAAAAATTTATAAAAAATCATCATTTTATGAAAATTGAAATATAAAATTTAGTTTAGCACACTTTCATCTCTCCGAAAGTGTGTTTATGTATTTATATATTGTATCTCTCTCTTACACATAGTCGCAAATAGTAGTAATTCAAAAAATGTTTAAAGGTTCGATATAGTCGTTTCCATGGACAACAAAACTAACTTCTATATCAAGTAGATGAATTTCTTTCAAAGCACTAGTGTTATAAAAACGACTTTGACAGAATAATTTTGTTGTTCATAAGTGTCAAGAGTGCCCAAATTGCATAAAAAGTTGAATATATTATATATTCTGAATAATAAATTCTGTGATAAATTTAATATAATTTCTAATCCAATAAATGCCATTAATTAAAAACAAATACGGCGCAGAGCACAATGACATTAATGACCATTAATTTATTTGCTGGTCCAAGCATTAATATTGACATTGTTCAATTCCTATTAAACACCTTTCAACTATAGGATTTAGATTTTAATTTGATGACTACTAAAAGCTATTAGTTGAAATTCAGCAAAACAGAATCATTAGAGAATCGCAATTTATAAATAAATTTCTAAGCAATTTGTTTCGGCGCTATTTTCCAAATCTTTATGGTGGTTAATTTAGATGTGTACACGTATTTTTAAAAATAAAATTGAACCGAGGAATTTTGGTATGAAAACAACTCGAGTTGCCGAAAATAACTTTTTTCGAAATCAATTTGAGTGACCTATTTTTGGCAACATTTACTAAAACAATAAAATTTCCATATCAATGGACGAATAAACGATTTAATTTGCGATTAATGAAAAAGATTAGCGAAAATTATGCAGTGCTAAACTACAGCTGCTTTTAATTAAGTTATTATTCCTGGGTATTGTTGAGCTTGAATATAATCAGCGAGAATAATACTTTAATTATTGCTGAGTAAATAAACATAATTTACTTTGATGATATTTATTTTATTGTTATTAAGATTGATGCAATTATTATAAGAAATTGGTATTGAAATGTAATAAAGCTGAAAAATAATAAATTTAATTCTTCTTCGTAATAATTAAATTTTCCAAGTTCAGTGGGTCCAAGTAATTTATACTGTTTTTCTCATGAACACCGCTTTTACAATTATTACCATAGTTTTTGGGTAAATGCTTAGAATTCATTAATTAGAATCATGAAAGGTTGGTGGGGTTGGTTGAGACTCTTCATGTTTCTTACTGTAATTGAAAGAGAAATTTATTTATTATTAGGTCAGGTTGAGTTCTGTTTTTTTATGTACATCTGATTTTATTCTCACTCTATCGTTGCTAATCCCACTCTCAACTTCGAGATTTTTCAATTTTACTGTTGTTTAGGTCATACTCGTATTGTTTATAAAGTGAAATGCCAAACAGCGAACAACTTCATCGCGTCATGTTTTATTGTCGAAACTCAAAAGTCTCCGGCAATATGTTGCTAAGTATTCCACACTTTTTGTCGTAGTTTTGCAGAGTGGGCATAATATATATAAAACATAATACATATAATAATAACAATATTTCCTACAACATTCCGATATGGAACTGGTAGTCTCAACCATCGGGTGTTTGACTTTCCATGACTATTTGTTTTCAGTGTATTAGTAGTCAATTAATAGCACCTAGACCGGTTGTAAACGGATCCAGTCTATCCGCCCATTTCATTTATATTTTTGCGCCATTACTTATTTATAATTCGCTATGAATATTACTTCGCAATGTTATTCATATAAACAAATAGGGAAACTTTTTTCACGCTGAAAAATGTCCGCCCGGGATTCGATCCCACGACCTACCTCGAAGAAGTCAAGGGTACTACCTATTCAATTTTTATTAAATACATTCATACAAAATGAATGTCAACCTTTTTCAATTAATTAAAAATTTATAGCGTTAAAGCATTGTTATTGATATTGTAATTAGCAATACGCTGCAGCTAATTAAATGGATTAATTTGAATAGATTCATCAAAACTAAGGGAAAGTTTACTTCATTGTTATCCACCCACTTCTGTAAACAACTTCTTTATGGAATAACCTATATTGAAATAGAAATTGGACCACCTCAAGTTCCTAAAAGCTGTCGACACATAATTACAACCGAGGACTGTACGAGTAGCTAATAGAAACTCAATTTCGGAACTGTATTAAATTTACAAATGAATATAATTTTTTAAAGATATTATTATTAAATAAAATGTATTTTATACATACCCAAGATTTAACTAATGATATTTCAATAATTAATTTTCTTTAGATAAAATAAAAACAATATATTTCAGAGATTTTAACAGCAATAGCAATTTGTATGGGTGATGCCAACTTCGCCCTTAAATCACCCTGTTTAAAAAACAAATTATAATCGTTAAAATTATTAAAGTACTAACAGTGAGAATACAGTAATTATTGTTACTAAAGAATTGTCTTTAATTAGTCTTGTTTTGTTTTATAACAACCCGTGATTTCTATCAATTATTGATTCTTTATCAAGTGGAAGTATTGTAATAAACAAGGAATTAATTAGCAGATCTATCTTTTTCATATTGAACAGACAACATCAGCAATTAATTAAGGAATATCTTTGTTGATTGACATAATATTTCTAAGTTTAGTAAGATAAAGAAAACATATTTATTTGCCTTTTTATTTAATTCAACAAAATCATGACACAAAGAAATTACATTCAATGTAATATATTTCCTAAGTAGCTCAAAATATCAAATGTTTACCATAAAACAATATCAATTTATACGATATTACTTCACCTCTCCATTTGACGAGTTTCACCTCGAAAATAAAAAGCTCTTATCCATATTCATATGGTTAGAATCTGATTCCTTGTTCGTAAGAATCATCGTATATTATGGTTTGTGAATGAGTTTCAATTTAAATATTATTATATATTATTATTATCAAGTCAAGACGTCGTTTCTGATTTCGTTGTTCACATGCGAGAAGACAATAATAATATGTAGATTTTACAAAGCAAATTTGAGTAGGTATGAGAGATAATAAAAAATCGATTGTTCCTAACATTTGGGTGCTTGGGAAACCAATAAGATTTATTTGGTATTTCTAGAAAACAAGACTCAATTTCGTAGATTGGCATTGTTTTGGATTATTTTTCCAATTAAGAGTATTTTAAACATTTTAAATGTATTAAAAACAATTAATTTAATATTGAAATTTATTCTATCTTAGCTTGTTTAAATAAAAGTTCTTTTTATACAACTAGGCCGATAAGAAGAGTCAATATTATTTGAATACTTTAAAGGACGAGCATAGCAAATGTGTAAACAAATTAATTAAAAATCTTCAGACAATCACTTGGTTCAAAGAGAGACCCCATGTTGCCTTTGAAAAATTTACTCGGTTCAAAAATCGGTTAAAGTGTTGTCACAGAATTCAACTCGATGGGCTCAGGTTCGGGTCGTGATCAAAACATAAATTTTGTCTTTCAAATTTAACCGATTAAATATATTTTAAAAAAAGTATATATCCTGTCTTGTTACATTAATACAAGCTAGGACTCCATCCAGACGGATTATGCAGATTTTGCAACCTAGATAATGAGACCTCGGAGCACATACTCATGGTTTGCACAGCGCTAGCACACAAGAGATATAGCTACCTAGGGAAACCCTCTTTTAACCAAGAGCAAATAGCGACGATCGAAATACCATGTTTATTACGCTTCCTAAAAGCAACTGGACTTGAGGACACTATTTAAACCGACGGCAGGTCAGGACAACTCATCAGGGGGTACAATAGAACTAAGGTCGCAGTGCAACGCCACCCTACCTACAACAACAACAACAACATCCGCTGCTTTAACTGTCGAATACCTACTATCGTCAATACTATTTGTTCTACTCAACCAGGTTTTTAAAGCATGGATTGAGCGTATCCAATCGAAGCAATAAACCGGATCTTTTAAAGATACTAGTAATTGGCTTCAATGAGTGGATACAGATGAAAGGGGTGGTTTTATCCGTAGTGTGTGTGTTCTGTTTCGGTGGTAAAAATCGGTCAATAAATAGGCTCTATATAGAATCATTTGTTCATGTTGTTAATCACATAAAAACAAATATGATTCGTATACATGCTATTCAATTGCTAATTGTGAACGATTGGTAAATAATTAAGTATTTGAAATACTTAAAGACTAATTGGTTAGACTTAGACCAGTAACAGTTTTCATGTCGTCGAAGAAGAAAAGTAAAAGAGACATTAAACCATCGAAACTACTTTTTAAAAGAATTTGATTAGTTTGTTGAACATCGTACATGTAGTGACTCGACTACTCACAAGACATAAAACTAGGAATAGATGCCTACACAAATTAGAACTCATATTGCATTCAAAATACCGAAACCTCGGAGCTTATACTCAAGGACTGCTCGGCGCTAGCATCCTAGAGAAGCTACCTAGGAAAAGCATCTTTCAATCGAAAACAAATAACGAGTTTAGAAATACCAAGGCTAATATGCTTTATAAAAGCAATTGAACTTGAAAATATAATAAACCTTAGGTCGCGGTGTAAAATCACCCTACAAACAAATACAACAACCAAAATATATGAGATAATTTAATAAATTATACTTATTCGTAATTTTTATTTTATAAAACACGAACCAAGCGAATCGGCCAGTGCTCAGTTTCATACAAATAAAATGAACAATAGAGCAAAATCTAATTCAGGTCGACCTGTTAGTCAAAGACAAACCAAATATATTTTCAGTTCTTATAAATAATATGCACATTTGAAAGTAAATCTAATTTGCATATTGCAGTTTTATCTCAAAATACCGCTCTAAGGGTGTGTCTGAAATGAAGAATTATTAGATAGCCTATTAAACAATTCTTCTTCCATCTTTAAAAACTACAATTTGATTTTCAATAAAAATATAATAAGAATTTCCATAATTGCATCTAACTTCCTGATTTGAAGCAATTATTTCTTAAAAGAGAATCATGAACAGAAAAGCTAATTTTTAATTCATGGTAAAGAAATATAAATATAATTTATTTTCGCATTCATTGTATACGTGATTTTTGCCACTATGTGCTAATACTATTAGAACTTTACGAAAATGTGTCAATCCTCGAGGCACATTCCTTTCATATTCATCCTTTCAGAGACGAGACTCTATAGTTGTGGATATAGAAAGACATAGACACTGACGAACTATGAATTCATATTTGAATCTCCTCTGAATTCGTGTCATTATTCAAATTTATTGATTGCCAGAAGTTTCTTGTGTCGCATTCAAAGTACATAATACATGAGTTTGTAATTATTCGCACATACCGCGAATAGATTTGCATTAGTAATTCGGTTTCGACTTTGTCCTCTGTCAAATGTGCAAAATCAAATTTTGTGTCTATAGAACAGTTGGCGGTTCCACTTCCAATTCCCCCCCGAGAGCCAACTTTGAATGTCATTCCATTTGGCTCGGCTCTTCAATCATCATCCGTTCTCTGTTAAGTGACTGGGGGCGCCAGTAATAATTAAGGAATGGGATATTATCTGTTTGACTCCGAATTTCTCTACCATTCATATTCAAACAAGAGCCACATGAGTTTCGCATTAATAAATTTCGAATGAAACTTTAACAGCTCATTATTAAGATAAATTGATGCGCATTTCTTACCTCTGCAACAAGCTTTTGTTTAAAGGAATATAATAGAAATTGACTGTTTTATTATACTCTTTGTGTATCTTAATAATAAAAGGTGTACCAAAACAAACGTAAGATATTAATTAAATATTAAAGAGTGCTTTCAATCAAAAGATACTATTTTTGTAGGTTAATCATAAAGTAAAAGATAGAGTTATTTAAGAAAGATCCAATTGGAGAGTTAGCCTAAATACTGCGACAAAGACAAATGGAGTTTGGATGATAAGTTATCTGATTTATTATTTATTTTTCAACCTTTTCTTATTTTGGTGTGGTGGATTGGATTGAAGAATGCTCAAGCTGTTTTTAATTTGTTAAAAAATTTAATGTGGCATAGATAACCTCTTCATTCGACCCATAATCTAGTTCAGCGTATGATTTAACCAAGTTTGGAAGAAGATAGTCATTGTACTGAGTTAAGTGAATAAAGAAGACAAAACAGCAGTTCGTATCTAAGTAAGACAACTTTACTAATGACAACGGAAGAGGTGTGAGTAAGCGCTTGTCGTCAGAAGTAAGGCAATTCGACAGACGCACAGGTTTCTCATCTTCAATATTTCTTCAGGATATAACGTTTGCAGTGTTTTTGAATGCAAACTCTTTCAGTAATCTAGAATCAGAGGTCCTTGGCTATTTCACTTTATCCTCTCGGGAGTCGTTTTCGATGCTAATGAAAATAGTTTAACAAAAACCTACATGGAACCAAAATGAATCCATTTAAACCAATTTGGACAATCGCCATTGAAAGGAGGAGTCTCCGTAAACAACATCCACGTTCACAATAAAAAAATTTGTATCTGAAGATAAAATATTCTCTTTAATGTGTAAAATTCAAGCCTCACGTTATTTTAAAGACACCCTTTATTTATTAGAAAGAACAAAAAGGAAAATAACGTGTTTGAGAGATATTAAGGTTATTATGAAAATGATTTATATTATTTCTTACAACTTTTTTCCACGAAATTTCCTCAGTTACGCAGTACAATCTTGAATATCACTCTGATTCAGATTATTTGGATGTTTTTTGTGATTCCAATTTAATCAATTTGTTGTCACATTTGGTTCATTGGCAGTCACATTTAAGTTTTGACAGATCTGTACCGAAAATTGATTTCTATGGTGACGTTTCATCTTAGGAATGTTATTTTTCACGAATGTCTTTGTTACAGTTTTACATGAAAGGTTTCATACATTTATATAATTTACGAGAGAATTTATCACCCAAGATATTTTGTCTGGGCTCCATCACCACCCACATAATGCCAAAGACGTTTTTCCCAGGGAAATACTTTGAATGGTTTTAAGTCAGCCCTAAAGGTTAATATGCAGTGGAGGAGGGTATAGTAAAATTGCTGTTAGAATCGTGTTTTGGAAATAAATAAGCAGATCCGTGAATCAAGAATCTGGCCGCACAGAATGTTGTTTCACACGCCCCACTTTTGGAATAGATTTTTTTTTTCTTCGGGGGGATGAATTCCATTCATTCATTTATTAAATGTGCCAAAGCATAATATTATTCTTGTTATTCCCTTTTCAGAGATACGATCGCAGTCTCACAAAACGGGAATTAATATTATAACGCGTGGAGTAAATAACGATAGAAATGGGAAAATCCATTATTATATAAGCCATTGTCCGGATAATCCTTGACCTAAAAAGTCAGACAGAGAAATATCGACGAAACCTTTTTAAACCCCATTTTTATCTATTTGTGAATATTTTATCGGTTTTTTATTAGGTTTTTTCAAATAAATATTATTCTATATAGTATTTAAGGATCATTGACCCGATATTGAAATATCGCTTCGTTAATAAACCAAAAGAACTCCGGAAAGCTTAAATTGATATAAAGCAAACAATTGCTTTGAATAACAAAGTGTCAAATCATCCACATCGCTAAAAAGCTCGACAATTTCTTAAAACCGCATCGCTTTCAATTTTTTCTGAGAATTTTTCTTTCTATTGATCTGTTTTCCGGGCGATTGCAATTCGAGACCAAATGCGGTAAAAGTTTGACAACAGAAAACCGCTCGCTCAATGCAGAATATTTGTACGTTCAGACAGGTTAGTGCTGACTCGGTGATTCATGGGAATAGCCATAAAAAATAACTAATAGCTTCAGGTGCCCCATTATTCTATCCCAGTTTCGGTTTGGTAAGGGATTGCAAATAAAAATGGGGAAAAGAGAAATTACTAGTCGTTGCAGAAAAAGGAATTCATACACTACCGGTCATCTAAATAGGTTAACTTTTTTATTTCTCATTATTCCGTTTATGTTAAAAGCTTTTGGAGTAAAGTACAGTGAGTTTAATAAAAAACACCTATTTTGTGGTTGTCTATGTATGGCTTTAAAACCAATGAAAATTGTATCTATTAAAATATTGAACATGCTCATAAATCATCACAATTGTTTATAATGACAAATGTTTATCAAGATTTATGATCGTTATAAGTGATTAAATAATTAAATAAGTCCTAAACATACCACAATCTGTACTCCCTAATTAATTTTTAAATAATAAATAATATGACTAATTTAACAGTTCACTTATGAATGACTTTAATATCAATGATTCTTTTATATATTAAAATATCATGTTACACTTGAACTCTTGTAGAGAAAAAAATTTAATTTCAAATATTAAAGTTATATAAAAGGAATGACTCATGTTAAGTATTAATTTTAAAAAACTCTGCTTTTTTAAGAAAATTTGTGCACTTTTTGTAAGCACTTTTCAACCATTAAAGACAAAAAACGATCCAAAACGTAAAATGAGCTATTTAAATTATTAAGAAAAACTGAAGGATATAACAGAGTCGATAGTTTTATAAATCTTAAATAAAACACTGTTTTATAAAGTTAATTATAAAATTGATGATCTTGTGTCCGACCGTTCTCGGAGGGCATGGGCTTGAATCCTGGGCGAGTTGTATGACTGGATCCTGTTTCAACCAGTTTAGGTACTTTTAATTGACTATACAATGAAAAACAACAGTTAACGAAAAATTAAAACCCGTTAGTTGAGGCACTGAAAGGGATTTTTTAATAAAATTAATAGGAATGTCTTCCTTTAAATTAATTTATCTTTTACGTGCAAAATCATTAAATTTAAAAGAATCAGCTGTTGTAAAAAATGCAAGTGTCGAGAAATACTTAAGTAATAATTAATCACCAATTAAAAACTGTATCTATTAAAGTGAGCAGCAGTGTATGTATATGTTGGAATAAAAAATGGTCTGACCAAGGGAGGTTTTGTAATTGATAATGGGAATTTGTCCAGTGTAATCCAATGTCAAGAAGTCACAACAGCTGTTATTAATCAAGATTTAAGGACACTTTGACAGAAAAACCGCTAAAATCTTCTCACACAAATTGGTGTTGGTAGTAATCCGAATATCTTTCAGTCTCGACCTCGTTTCTTTTCGCCTTCATTTTGTTTCATCTCAATTAAAGATCAGGTTTGGGTTGGGGGGAGATAGAGAGAAAGAGTGAAGGGCAAATTATGGTAAACGAACAAGCGGGATTTAGCGTTAATTATGGCTCTTGGGGTAGGTCAGCATCAATTATGGGCATTCATCAGGAGCTCCCCTCGAACAGGGCGAGTATTTTGAACGCTGGAATTGTGTTAAATCCTCATTTGTATCTGGCAAATGATTGATATATTGTAGTGATAAATGGAACCCCTGGAATGCTTCAGAACGATCCCGGATTTTGGACAAAAATCCATTCATTCCCACATTGTTTTGTACTCGTAATTTGTAGACCAAAGTATTTGACAATAACTCATAAAATTTGAAACTGGGATACGTGGGTGGGAATTCCATCAAATGGCGACGTTCCTTGTATTTTGTAAAATAATCCAAATAGGGAAATCGTGCCCTATAAAAGCAAAAACCTGTCCGAGAAAGGCAGGAAATATGAGAGACTATTCACAACGTGTGGTAAGGGTAGCCATGCATACATTGTGAGTATGGTGTATGTTGAAATATTTTGAAATAAACTTCAAATATCATTTAAATCTGAGAATTAGCTAACGACTCACAACAGTGCGTCTCCACATGATTTTATATACTGTGTGTTAAAGTGTTTTTGCTGATTAATTACCTTTTTCCGGTTATGAATAAAAAATGGTATTTATCCGTTAATCAATGCTACGTAGTTTTGCATGATATTTGCTAATGGTTCTCTATTCTCCCATGTTGTTGCCGCAATTAAATCACGTTTTTCATGTTTGTTAATTTCTGGGTCAATTTGAAATAAAGAAAATAATTTTAATAACCTAAATCAGCACACGAACACGTAAATTAATGTACACAAATATGGAATCCAATTATAGAGAGTTTGTTTTTCTATGATAATTCCCAATTACACACCTGTAAATAAATATTTTATAGCGAACTACCAGGAAAATTCATTAAATAAATACGTATAATATTCCATTCCAAATTAAACTTGCACTTAATGTTCTTTGCGTTTATCTGATGGAGAAACTGAATTTTATTAAAATTATTAACAGTAGAGCGTAAAGAAGCTCTCAAAGGAACTATCCGACTGTTATGTACTATAAAAGAATAGAGAATCCCCCAATTCAATTTCCTTGAATATACCTATTTCGTTCCGGAGCACTGAATCCATGTATTTGTAGGAAGAATAATGACGCCATTAAGTGATTTCGGTGATATTATTCGGAATGAAGCGTCACTGATAAGCGCAAATTTATTTCCATCTTTTGTATCACACTGCGAAATGGGAGTCAATTATCCGTTAATTAAAAACAAATAAATCTTCCTACATCTCTATATAAGCATATACATATGGGTTTATTTATTATTATGTGCTTTTAAGCTAGAGCTGTTTACTAGAAGCGGATTTATTTTTCTTGTGTGTCAAAGTTTGGCGTAGACTTGCCGATTGTTATCAGCGGGATGGAGCATTTGTTTCTTCGCCAAAGGCATCAAGATTAAAAAGACGAGCTATGATAATGTGTGTAGACTGTCAAGCTGAGCATTCTGCCAGGCAATTAGTAATTAATTGAGTGAAAAGGGATCCGTTTTGGTTTAGAAATGGATTTCCTTTGATGAGTAATTCTAAATTAATGACAGTTTCTACGGATGGAATTCTGTTCAGAAATATGGGATTTCCTTTTATATATAGTCTCATACTTTATGAATGACATCTTTAAGTCTTAACCCACCACGATAAGCAAAAGGCGTATGAATATAAAGTCTTACCAGGCGTCTCCTTAAAGAGACAATCCGTCCGCTGTGATGAATGGTCTGGAAAGAATACTGTATAATGTGAAAGGAAGAAAATGAAACTGAGAGGGAGAGAAAAAAATGCCGGTTTTATTGTTTTGAACATCCTTTATTCTTCAGTTACTGATAATAAACAAAATATTGAATATTCCGTATAAATTGGTATGTATCTAACTGTATATCGGTATGTATATAATATTATATTTTATAAACAAATAAACTTAGTTATCAAAAATATATATGTATAGAGGGTGTAGTGTAAGTATTTTGAGACTGATTGGGTTTGGGGGTTGTCGCCTCGATGTGTGTGTGTTTGTGGGACTGTGTGGCCTGTTCGCACTCCTCATCTAAACGGGGATGTGTATTTGATTTGATAAGCTGGTGCTCCCTTTCGCAGAGAGGGTTATAAAATCGGATTTTACTGCCCATCAGTAATCATATCATAAATACGGTTATAAAAGAGGGGGTGTAAGAGCTTTGATTATTTGCAATTTATTTATGTTTCGATTTTTGTCCCTTGGTTGGACATAAGTAAGGATGGGGAGCTCTGCTGCCATTTAAACTGAATTATTTGGGGATAATAAATAAGTTTATTCCGAAAATCGAAAATCCATGTGGGGCACATTTTAGGGCTCTGTTTGCTTGCTCCTGATCGATTTGTAATGAAATCCAAACAGATGAATGGTATTGACAAGGGAAATAACATTATTGTTTTGAATATGTTTCAATTAAATCAGTGAATTAATTATTGTAAACATGATTCAATTTTTACATGCCACACAATCACACAGTAATGTTTAAATAGGCATCCCCCATCCCAATCCACATGTTATGTAATTGCATATTTGTGTTGAAATAATTTGAACATAAAATTGAATAAAATTAACACGACACACGCTCCTGATTCAAAGGTGTTTATTTAAAATTAATTAAATCAATATCACCTTTATTTGATTTCAGATTCATTATTTAACATTTTTATGTTGTTTAAGTAGAGAGAAGAAGCTGGCCTAATTGAGTTTCCTTGATCTACTTATAGAAACATAAACTGATTTCGCTCTCTTAATGAAAATCTCCCTTCCTGGATCTCTGTTCATGTTATTATTCGTCGAACAATTACACGTCTGACAGCTAATGTAATTAACAACCATTTTTCGAACTCATCATGAATTTAAAATTGTTCATTTTCCTAACGTACTTCTAAGGAGCAAATTTGGTTAGTTACTCCTTTTTCATTATCAAAATTTCTAGCTAAACTTGGCCAAAGTCATTATAATCACTATGAACTTAATACAGCTGTACATTCAATTTAGGACAGTCCAACAAACATAACAGTTTTAAAACTATTTACAAAGTTTTCAAATCTATTCTTCTTGTTTCATTACTATTGTATATATAAATATTATGTAAATATTTACATGAAAATTTCAAAATTACATTTAACTGTAAATATCTTATAACGTGGCCTATATGTTTATAACTATATGTATATAAATATTATTTAATTATTCTCACTAAGTATTTGTTTGTAATAAATCTGTCTAATAAATGTATCATTAATTATACAATTATAATGGTTTCAAGTCTATGGAAATTATAATTTACACATTATTTTGTGGAGGACTTATACAATTGCGCCAATTTTGACGGCTTCCTCCTTCGCATTATTCAATCTTTTTTTTATGACAATCGCATCAAAATTAATCGCAATTTTACCGACCCAATATTTATATAAATAGTAGTCACTGTAATTTATCATAATTACCTCAATAATTACAAAATTTGTGTGACTGTGCTAATTGCAAATTACGATTTCCGCACGCGATTTCCCAGCCACCCAACCAATTGCCAATTGGTGAGATCGAGAGGGAGATAGATAGGAAAAAACAAATGATTGGTATTTTGAGGATTTGCTCGCGGTGGCTGAGTGCCAGAAAAGTGTATCAAGGTAATCTTCACAGAATGGAGTCGGAACGGGGCTCATCAAAGTCGCTTTTCCATCCAATGAAGATTAGAATTAATTTCGCTTGCTGTCGGTTTTTGACAAACTTTATAAGCTTTAAATAAGGAAATGATAATTCAGCAAAAATTCAAAGAGAAATTCGAATTTCAATGTATATTAATAACCTGTTTATCCCTTATTGCTCCGAGACACTGTTAATTGCCTACACCTTGTCGCCGTCCTAAAAATACCCGCTACTTTTTGCACATGTGCGTATCAAAATTATATGGCTATAAAAACACGATCAAATGCGAAAATTATGGAAATAAACTCCATGGAGATTGAATACAAATATTTCCCATATTTACCAATTAATTGAAAAATAAAACAGATTGAATACACTACTCCACATTACGAGTATTTGTTGAATAATGAAAACTGAAATGGAAACATTGATAACGATTCCTTCACTGTGTGTCTTTGAATTCCTAGAAGAGCAAACTTTTCTAATTAAAAATGTTGAAATTGTGCCATAAATTCATTATGAAATGAGACGGTTAACCTCACTTTTGAAAGTGCATCAACCCCTTATTCGGAGCCACAATGGTTATTAATGTGTCTCCAGAATGGGAATAGGTTAATTAAAAATTGAAGACTCAGCATAGACAGAACAAAATCACTCTCTCTGATGGAAAAGTCTTGTTCAAATGGTGATATCGAGTTTCTTGTTTGCTCTTAAGACGGGAAAAAGGAAAAGAGAAAACGCGGTAAAAATACACATATTCGATTGCCAAATCAGAGTTTGATGAGGAGGAGGATGAGGAGAAATCGATACCGTAGTCTCAAAACCAATCAGTCAAAGTTGTTTTGCCAAAGTTGTATCAAATTTAACGGTTAATTATGCCATTATTATTGGCCTATTTTACGAATTTCTAAAGAAAACAAGACTTATTGTTTAATTGCCAAAGTGATTAATCATTGTTAAATTGTTGAGAAGCAATTTAAAAGTGGAAAATGGAGATAAGTAGATTAAAGAACATATTCTAAATTTAGAACTCGTAATCTTTACAGTGACTAAAATAATCTTGGTCAAAGAAATAAATATAATTAAATTACAATTGGTTTTTATTTAACTTTAAAGTAAAAAGTAATTAACCATAGTGGATTGTTTGTTAAAATTATTATTAATATAAAAAATGTATTTAATCTCTGGTATATAATTAATTTATTCTGTTTAACAAGATGGAACCTGCCTCATAGCCGAAGTGGTAACACATTCGATTGTCTCCTCGGATACCATGGGCCTGGATCTTTTTATCTAGGTGCTATTAAATGACTAACAATGCACTGAAAATAAATAGTTAAGAAAAGTCTAAGCCCCATGGTTGAGGTTAAGACTCCCCATGTTTCTTAAAGGAATTGAAAGATTTTTTTTAAAAAAAGATGGTATGGTATCCAGTTAAATAAAACATTTCACTGGAATGGGAAAGAATCGCAAATTGATATTTGTATTCAATCGCCATTAGGGCGCAGAAAGTAGAATAAAATCAAGAGGAATGGAAGTAGAGGAGAGTGTCAACGCCCCAAATACGATACAAATTGTCGTTATCGATGGAACGGGAGCAAGTGGGCAGGGGTAGTGGCGTTCGACAGGAGCAATAGAAGCGGATAATTAGAATTGATTATTCCAGACATGTCCTATTCATCCAGTTGTCTACACGTCTAAATGAACAAGGATCAGGCAATTGAAACAGTCCAATAAATGGGTAATAACAAAAAAACTGATAATTATGTTGTACATAATTCAAGCCAAACAGGAACAATGATAGTAACAGATAACAGTGATTAAAAGAGGAGTTCAGGAGTTTCAATTTGTGTCAGTTGCAATTAAGTCGGTTTTCGGAAAGCCTAACTGTCAATCACCAGGTTTATCTATAAAGATAGCTCATAATTCGTATCATTTTTGGTATTTCTCCTTATTATGATTTCATCGTCAATTAAAAGGCACATAATTTCAAGTTAAAATTCCTTATTATTTGGTTCAATTGGGAGTCAATTAGTTGTTCATTCTTTGAGATTTTTCTATGTTTTGAAACCAATTTTTCGTCTCCTTTTATTTATGCGTATTTATTATTTTATATATTCTTTTTATTTATATAAAATATTACCTAGATTAGCCTATTTTTGTTTATATTTCATCGAACTAGAATTAGAAAAACAAACTCTACCGAAATGTGTGTGCTTTTTCATCTTGTTTCTCTTACTGATTTCTGTTTTTTGGAAGAGAGGAGATTCCACCTAATCAAGTCGATTGAGGGATTTGCAAAGAGATTCACCTGCTTTTTATAGTCGGCTACACCTCTCAGTCTTGTTGGGTACGTCTTTCCCATTTTCCAGACGGTTTAATGTGTACTTATATGTGGGCGTTGGATTGCGCCACAAGCAATCAATGAACGCTTCGACTCATTTACTTTGCACAAATCCCCTCCATTGCAAATTGATTTAAATATTTACTGGATCTGTCTACTACATATTTCGCTTCTTCTTCGTTCTTCTTTTTCTACTTTACCAATTCGTCGTCATTGTCGTTTTGATCGGATTATACACACAGTTGTGAATGGAGCTGTCGTCGTCGACTCTTATCCCATCCCCCATCTCTCATCTTTGTGGGCCAAATCAGTCAGTTCGGCTGACAGGGCAAATACACAATGAGACATGGTATTACTTAACGTTTAAACGATTTGCTGGCAGTCAAGATTTTAACTCAAACATTTCAATGGGATTTCCGGTCTCGCACAATCCAACAGGCGGCATTGAATTTGTATTTTGTCAAAATCGCAATCAGATCTAGATCAATTTGTTTAGGCTTCTCCTCGGATGTTGGTTGGAAGATAAGTAAGTGCTCTTTTTAACACTATTTCCATCCCCTTCAAGTGGGTTCCACTTTTATTTATTTAACAATCTGTGATACTCTTCCGATTCAACACTATTAAAATACTCAACAAAAGAAGATCTTGTGCTTGATTTGTAGTAGAAACCGAACAAGAGGCGTTTCAACTGAGAGAAAGTCAGTTCTTTTCCACATTTCTTTTCTCGTAAATTTAATCTAAAATTGTTTAACTATGTTTTTTTATATATATTTATAGTTGATCAGAGTCTCTGTACATTGTGGAACGGGGTTCAACATTGACAACAGTTAATGGGGCAAACACTTAATAAAGTGTTTAAAGTGAGATAGAGAGAGGGTTTTCGGTTTTAAACGTTCGTTGTAATTTGGTCTCCAAAGTGGACATTTGTGTTGCTCCTCTTTGGATGGCTGCCCTGGATCTGGCTCGGCACGATGGTCGTCGTGGTCACCACGGTGGTGGACCGTCGTCTCAGCCATGGTCGGGCAAATATTTGATCGAACTTGAACTGGAGGCAGTTGAGGCAGAAGCCACTCTCTGGACTGTCGTCGGTTCCGTTGAACCCCGGTAATTGTTAAACTTGTGTCACGGTCGTCGTGTGACCGTTGTTCTCTCGCAGACCGCCATCATTACCCATATCGTCCTGGGCCACGGGCAGCCACCTGTTTAAACAGCGCGGCCAGAACAGCAACTTGAACGTGATCCTGAACTGGCGGCTCATGGAACAGTACAATATGAAGTTGATGGCCGAATTGATTAATGCTAATATATCACTCAGTTCACCTGCAAACAATAGATAAGCAGACATCCAGGAATTAACGATTAATTGGTTAGGGTTAGAGTGAAATAATTCATTTCTCCTAAATTTATTATATTTCCTTTTAAGTTGGATTCGAAGGCATTATTTCTGGTTAATATGGAGCAAATAACTTCTTATCTCTAAAATATGAGGTACTCGAACTTTTATCTCTATTTTCAGGTTAAATTTTAAATAGATTTCTTTGAAAAAGATAAGCAGATAATAGCCAGTAAATAGCAATTAATTTTCTAGAATTAGCATTAATGTAAAATGATATTATTTTTGGAATTTTCTTAATTTATACCTATATCTATTTCTTGCTTTTAAGGAATATTTTTGAGTACTTTTATTTCTAATTTCATCTTAAATTAAAATGCATTTCTTAACTTTTGTTAGCCATAAAACCTCAGAACTTTCAAAATAGATTTCTTTAAAAAATTAAAAGGAGATTGGAGGGTTCAAAATTGGTTGCGTTTTATACTTTTTTACGATGGGCATTCAGTCCCGGACAATTCTCCTTTTTAATTAAATGGTTCTTGAAAATAGCCATTAAATTTAAATCCGGAAGTAGCCCCTTACATTTATTGCTTTCTGGAAGTGTGCCTTAACTAAGAAATTCAATTTATATCATTATATCAATTAGATTATATACATAATCTGCACATCAAATTGAATTTAAATGGAAGAGATAGAATATTTATTACTCGATTTTAATGGTCCATAAGAGTGATTTGAAGTGTTAAAGAAACAGTTTATAATAAAGTCATGATTCTATATATCGTTCTATTTGATTTATTATTCAGCATTCCTTATCTCATTGCTAATTCATTATCATATAGATCCAATAAACCCACATTTTCAAAATTTAAAATTCAAGACAAGAACCGAAAGATAAATCTCCTGCTCCAAAAATAAATTCATAATTATAAAATGCAGCAGGAGTTGCTTACTTTGAAGTAAATTAATTAATTAGTATAATTCTTTCAAAACCATAAAAGGAAACCCATTGAAATAGTACCTGAGCTGAGTTCGAGTGCTTAATAGCACAATTCGAATTCATGCAGTATAATCGAATTAGCGCTTACCTAATTTAACGTAGCATTGTTGGAAGAAATCTTTGATGCAAGCACTTAGGAGGCCGAGAATGCCCTGGGGAAATTCCGTGATAAGGAAGAGGAGGAGAACGGCGAGAAGCATCCTGGTGGTGCGGTCTGTTTGCCGTTCTTTATCGAAGAGCCTGGAGCCCTTCTTGGCCTTTTTCTGCTCCTTTTTGGACGTCAAATTTTCGGTCTCCTTTTCATTGTTATTCTCTCCAATCGTGTTGCCGCAATTAATCGCATTTTGATGATTGTTCAACTGCCGCAACCCGTTGGTGTTGCTCATGAGCTGTTTCCGCCTCCGTTTTGCCTCGAGCAGGGCCCCAATCAGCCTTAAACTTAGTATTGTCAGCGCTATACAGGGAATTATTTTAATTATCACACTGTAGATCCAGAAGTTGGCCTTCCACAACATCGGATTCTCCTGGGCTATGGTGCTCTCCCTCAGCTTGTACAGAGTCACATTGCGAGCCTCCTGTTCTGTAAAGTTAGCCGGCAGTTTGTTCCCGTCAGCGTTCAGTCGCTCAATCTCGGGATTTATGCTAAACAGGAGGTAGGAGGGAATCGCCAGTAGAGTGCACATGATATAGGACGTAAGAATAGCGTACTTGGTAGTCTTCATGTTGCACCAGATGCGGTTTTTCTGCGGATGGGCGATGGCTATGTAGCGCCACACGGCCAGCGTGACCGTGAGCCAAATGGAGATGGTGTGGCAGATCTGGGAGAATATCGAATGGAAGAAGACAATACAGGCCCAGCTGTAGCTGCGCTGCTCCTCCCGACTATAGTTGATCTGCGGGAAGATGTACTCGTTGAGCGTGTACGGGATGTAGTCGACCATGACGAGGAGATCGGCGATGGCCAGTCCCGTGAGGATGGCGTTGGTCGGAGACCGCATGTCCCTCCTGGTTAGCACCGCAATGTTCAGGCTGTTCGCAATGCT